>JAVQIZ010240803.1:0-10589 GCA_036023535.2 Galaxias brevipinnis | reverse complement strand
CCCCCCCCCCCCCCCCCCCCGTGTTGATTATGAAGCCCGATTTCCATGTTGATGTACTCTTCATACACTCAATCAATCCAGTAAGGGCTGAAAGTTCTACATCGAACTGCTAGCGCGATCAAAACACGAAGACAAACGGGCCATGATACACAAGCTCACTGTTGTTCGTCCTTTGCCCTGGTTCACCTAAAATAGTAAAGACGGCCAGGACACCAGGAGATCGATTTTTATAACCATTACTACTATATTATAATAAGATAAAACGATATTTTACGAGTGGTATAGGCTATTGTACATTCGTTGACGCTTACATTTACATACACATGTTATTGTAGACCTTGACTAGGCTTTTTTTTATGAAACAAGACAACGAACACAAAAACGGTGTAGTCCACCGGACTACCGTAATACGGCACTTCATATGGACGAAACATCGTTTCAAGATAAGAGCAACAAACGTACATCTGGATTGTTTCAAGATTCGCACCATAGAACTCAATTTAGGCCTATAGGTCTTATAAGTTATAACTATAACTCTTATATATAGTTCATAAGACTGTTTTCTTGTGACGATGAGCACTGGGAAGATAGCAAGTGAAAATTTGATATTACGAAAGTAATATGAGGGAATTCCAAATATCTGTCCACTATGGCAGGTATGGGGTTAGAACCGAGAGAGGCACATAAAAGAAAAAAGTCACTAACTTCAGACGATTCTTTCTCCGCGGGTGTTCTATGCGTAATCAAAAAAACTACGTTGCACTTATATTGAATTGGCTAAGATTTGTGCCAAAGATACTATCTAGACAAAAAAATGTGTAACATGATTAAATTGACTCACCTGCTCGATATAGTTTGACCGCAGGTGGGGCAACAAATATTTGCAGTAATTTTCGTTGGCGTTCAATTTCTAAATTTGACTGGTGAACCTTTTCCTCGTATTCCGCTATTGTCTTTTCAAAAGCCTCGTATATCTCTTCAGCAACCGCTGACAGGCGCTCGGCGATATGCATTCTCAGCAGCTGTGTTTTAAGCATTTCCAGTGAATTTAAAGTTAACCGAAATATCGGGTTTAAGCAAATAATTATTATAGGGTTACTTTCCTATATCTAAAATGTGCCCTAGATCACAAGTTACGCTGTTCTGTAACCTACTGTGCTAACTGTAGCTGGTAGCCGGTACAACTTCCGGTCCACACGGGAAAGTCGTTCCATTACTTCCTTCTCCAATGCACAAACACCGGAATACTTCGTTTTGAGGAATAAACCCAAATAAAAGATGATTATTTTTCAAAGTACTAGAATTGATGTACATAACATCCCTTTAGTTGGCTTTGACACTTTTAAAAGAATAAAAATATTCCCTCTGCAAAAACCGTTCCCAAAACCAGGTGCAGCACCCATCTTCCCGATTTAAGTAAAAATGGTGCGTCTCATGGTAAAAAGTGCAAGTGCCATGAACGATCTTTCCCTTCGACTGACTGCAACTCAAATCAGGTTTTTTTTTAAACATGGAACTCAGTTTAGTTGAGCATCACGAATGCGCCCTTAAATCTCAAATTAATAAATCTGAATAAATTAATAAATATAATTTTCTAAAATGACATACGTTGTTGTTAAGGCTAAATGAAGTAAGTATATTGAACAAGTTCGGGTCATAGGATCAATGCCAGTGAAATTCCCATATTTTTCCCACCACTGGCATTTCAAAGGTTAATTCACTGAACACCACAATCCCCACAGCTCATTGCACAAACCAAACTCAGAACCAGAAAGGCTCTCCCCCTGGCTGGAGACGGTTGTCGTTTTTTTAAATTCAGGAAGGACCCAACTTTTCCCAACTTGTTTGACACTGCTGTTTGATTGCAAAATGACAATACTGTGTGTGAAATCCAATGTTGTTATATGATGAAAAACATATCAAAAGATCAAAAAATGGGTGAAGAATCGCTTTAATGTAGAACAATAAAAAACGTGTTACTGTTGCATTGGTGTATAACTATGAGGATTTATAGGTCATCCTTAGTGTTAGCAGAAAAGCTACTATTTTGTAGCTGCTTACCTTCATAAAACTCGTGAATTTTAACAATGTTTTTGGTTAAACTTGTTGCTCCTCTTCTTTTGGCTCACAGTTGGATAGCGTTTCAGTGTGAGTGCTCATATGTTTTTTAAGAGTTCCACTTTGACTAAACTCTTTCCCACAGACACTGCACACAAAGGGCTTAACACCAGTGTGAACCCTCATATGTACTTTCAAGTTTCCTCTATATCTAAACTCTTTAGAGCAGATATTACATGAATGGGGTTTCTCATCTGTATGAATCCTTGCATGAGACAGTAGAGTCTTCTTTAGTGAAAATGCTTTGCCACAATCTGTGCATTTAAACGGCTTTACTCCAGTGTGAATCCTCATGTGGGAATAAACATATGTTTTTTTGCTAAAGCTTTTTCCACAGACACTGCAGCTATAAGGTTTCTCCCCAGTGTGCGTCCTCAGGTGCGTTTTTAAAGTTGACATAAGCCTAAACTCTTCCAAGCAAAAGCTGCACTTGTGTTTTTTTCTTTCACTTGTATGAGCGGCCACATGATGTAACATGTTATATTTCTTTGAGAATTCTTTCCCACAGACATTGCAGCGGAAGGCTTTCTCCTCATAGTGTGTTCTGATGTGTTTGTGCCGCGAGCCTGTGTTGCTGAAGCGTTTGCCACAGATGCTGCAGCCGAATGGTTTATCACCAGTGTGAGTCCTCAGGTGGCTTTTTAATGTTGACTTAAGTTTAAACTCTTTTAAGCAAACGCTGCACTTGTGTGGTCTTTCATTTGTATGAATGGTCATGTGACGTAACATGTTACATTTTCGTGAAAATGTTTTCCCACAGACACTGCAGCGGAATGCCCCCCCTACAGCACCTCTCCTCTCCTCATCCATAGACCCTCCTGAGGGCACATGGAGGGAAAACGGGCTCTCTGTAGGCTCCTCACTGTCTTCATCCTCAGCTACTGAACAGTCTGAAGAAGGGGGCAGACAGTCACTGGTTGGTTCTGGTCCTCCACAGCCCTCTCCATCAGGTTCGGTTGAGGTGGTAGCTACAGGTTCTCCCTCTCTGTTATCCACACTCTCTGACTGGTAATGCTGTGAAAACATGTTCTGAAAACAATCACCACTCACTGGAGAACTCAACATGGAGTCTTTGGTATCACTATCTTCCTTCTTCAGATCTTGAAGCTTCTCTCCTTCTTGACTGATCCAGAGTTCCTCCTGTTCCTCTTTAATCTCTAGGAGCTCTGGGTCCTCCTGGTCCAGACTGGGGCTCCTCTCCTGCTCACAGTGCTGCTGCTCTGGGGGAAGCTCCTCTTTATAATCAGAGACTTCTAACCCCTTGTGATCTACAGAAAGGACAACATAAACTGAGATATTTGAGATTTGGTCACAACATGGAAGTGAGCACCCCTTCTACCACTGCATTGCTAGTAAAGTTAGCAACCTAAAAGCTGCTATATGTAGTTTCTGGTTTTGGGAACCCCTACGGTTTGCTAATTATTTTACCTTCTTTATTTAGTGACGTACTTCCTTGTGCCATAAAGCAATTCGTCAGTTTCGCGGGAGATCCTGCAAGGTGGCAGACAAAATTTGTGTTATATTGTGAGACTTCTAGAGGACTGATCTAAACTGCGATTTTTTCATTCTCCCATAGACATTAAAAACTGTAGAAAGGCACTGATAATCCGTCCATACAAAAAAAGTTGCATATAGTCTGCCTAGTTCTGATTAGGAGCAGGATCAGGGGCTGGCACTGCCTGAAGCTAGTAAAAATAAACAAAGGTATGCCTAATGGAAGGAAATTCAAAACATGTCTCCGCCATGGCCCATATTGGGTTAGAATCCAAAGAGGCACACTAAAAAAATAAATTTAAAACTTGCATTAAAAAACACATGACTCACGAAGTTCAATCGATACTTTCTCCACGGGTGTTCTACGCGTAAACAACACTAATATTGGAATACATTCAGCTAAGATACTAAAACATATTATTTAATTCACATACCTGTTCGATGTAGTTTTATAACAGGTGGTGTAACAAAGATTTGCAGTAATTTTCGTTGGCGTTCAATTTCTAAATTTGACTCGTGAACCTTTTCCTCGTATTCCGCTATTGTATTTTCGAAAGCCTCGTATATCTCTTCAGCAACCGCTGACAGTCGCTCGGTTATATGCATTCTCAGCAGCTGTGTTTTAAACATCTTGAGCGAATTTAAAGTGAATCGAAATAACCAAATAATTAATGCAATGCAACTTTCCTATATCTTAAATATGCGTAAAATCGCAAGTTACGCAGCTCTGATATTTAGCGTACTCACTGTAGATGGCACCACTTCCGGTCAACACGTCGTTCCATATGGTTCCATCACTTCCGGACACTAGCTAGTTTAATATTACATCGTACTCCAACGCACAAAAAACGGAATAATTCGTTTACAGGAATAAATCCCCCCAAAATATTTTCTTTTTCAAACTACTTAAATGGATGTATATTTTATACCTCTTAGTTATCTTTGATATTAGTACGTTTTTAAACATCAAAAGACTGATGATTCTGTGTGAGGCTATATTAACCCACCAATATGCTCATAAATGACCCAGCCTGCTGGTTAATGTGTCCAGCCCTGAAATACTGGAAAATCCACCCTGTGCTGTGTTGGTTTAATAGCAAACCATTAGTAAAACAAATAAACCAAAGTAATCCAATTTTGGTTTATTTTCAACACAGTTTTGAGATTGTAGATAAATATACCTGTTAGATGTATTTATAAAACCTTTAAAATTGTATCCAAAACAGTCTTAATAAATGATTGTAGGTTGAGAACAAAAAATAAATAAATAGATGTACACAATAGTTTAGATTATTTAAAATCATTTCATTTAGGACCTTTTAAGCATAAAGTCCTTCCTTCAGCTGTGCACAAAAAAAACAAAAACGTTTATTTTTCTTTCTGCACAGCTGAAGAAGGGCCCTTATGCTTGACAAAGCGGCTTGACAAGTCCTAAATTAAATAATTTTTAATCATTTAAACTTTTGTGTACATCTATTTTTTTTGTGCTCAACCTTCATTGGCCCTAGTACACTGCAGTTCAACTGTCTTTGAAACCTATTTACAGGTTATGTGTAGGCTATATATACATACATATATACATATATATATTTAGTTGCAACTAAATGCAGCCCCTTCATTTGTCATGTCTGTGGAAAAGGCTTATATCAGTCGTGGACATCTACAAGTTCACACTGGGGAGAGAAACCTTATATTTGCCGTAAATCTTTACCAAGTCGCATGTCTGAAACATGACTCAGACTCAGATAAACCATTCAATTCAAATATTTGTGGGTAAGGATCCAATTTAATTCCTACAGGGCTCAAACCCAACAAGTGTTGTATCTTTGGAAAAATATACAACTTAACATGTAATCAATCAACCAACATGAATGAATACAAAGAAATATTGATTACGCTAACACAGTGCAATTGCGTGCTATAACTTTGTAAATTTGGGACTTACTAAACAATGATACTGTATATATGAAACAACAACAAATTATGAGCTATGTAGTTTTGAAATAGTTTTTCTGAATTTGCAGAATCAGAATAAAAAATAAATAAAAATAAACTTATGGCACAAAAGGTGCTCCGCTGACACCAGACACAGGCCTACGACCCCGTAAAAATAGTGGAAAATGCATTTAAATCAGGCTTTTATTTTGAAGAACTGTGAACTATCTGTCAGGAAGTACTACTTTGCACCGGAGGGTAACGTTTGAGTTAGCTGTACCTCAGCGCACAAACAGAACAAATACATTTACGGATGTTAATATTAGGCCTACAGAAGAAATATCAGGAAATGTCTAAATTACAAGCGCTGAGAGCGCTTATTGGCCAACGACTGACCACGGTCGCTGAAGAGATTTTCGGGGCTGTAGAGAGAACCATTGCCGAATATGAGGAGGAAGTATCTTCCTCTCTGCATCAACAGGACCGCTATCGTAAATTGATGGATAACGTTCTAATACCGCAGATAAAATTGAAAAGAATAGGTTTGTTGCTAATATACAAACTCAGTTGAGACAGTTGTCAAAGCGCTAAACGTCTCCTTAATTTAACGCGCACATAGATTATGGATAGAATTGCCGTGCCGTGAGAGGCTCAATGTATAGATTGTATAATAAATATGTGTAATTGCATTTATAACTTTTGATTGACCAATCTCAAAAAGAAATGGGAGAATCTTTATAAAGTAAATGTAAGCGGTCTCAATGATCTCAAAATGTGGGAATAACATCAATATGTGCGCTTATGCTGATGGTTTACACATGACGTCATGCTGTTATGCTGTTTGAGTGAAACATAACTAAAAATGCTTCTTGTCCAGGAGAATTGAGAAGAAGGAAATGGAGCATAGAGATTTAAAACTGGTTGCAGCATCAGAATAAAATTTTCTGTTTGTCTGCACTATATTCTATAATGCTCTTATGACGCAATAGATGCTCTAACATACATTTGAATAAATTTTTAAACATTTGTATTATTTCAGGATGCAGCTTATTTGAATGCACCTTTGTCTACCCTTTTAGACTCCCAGCAGTTCACAGTCCCTGAGTCTAAAGAGGAGCATCCCCCTGATCAGGAGAGGAGCCCCAGTCTGGACCAGGAGGGCCCAGAACCCACACAGATGAAAGAGGAACAGGAGGAACTCTGGACCAGTCAGGAAGGAGAGCAGCGTGAGGAAGCTAAAGTACTTAAAGTCACGTTGAATTGTACTGTTAAAGGATTTCTGAATCTAGACCCAACACGGACAGATGGAAGGACAGGCTCTTTCTCCAGAACCTCAGCTGACCAGAAGACAACAAAACCAGATGGAGAGGGCTGTTCAGTACCAGAACCAGCCACAGAGCCAGACCGAAGTCATGGACTCCTCTCTACAGAGGCTCCTGGGTGTGGACTCCTCTCCACAGAGGCTCCTGGGTGTGGACCCCTCTCCACAGAGGCTCCTGGGTGTGGACCCCTCTCCACAGAGGCTCCTGGGTGTGGACCCCTCTCCACAGAGGCTACAGGGTGTGGACTCCTCTCCACAGAGGCTCCTGGGTGTGGACTCCTCTCCACAGAGGCTCCTGGGTGTGGACCCCTCTCCACAGAGGCTACAGGGTGTGGACCCCTCTCCACAGAGGCTACAGGGTGTGGACCCCTCTCCACAGAGGCTACAGGGTGTGGGAGTGGGGGAGGGCTCAGTCATGTCCCTGGGCAGGAAAGCCACAGGCTCCGCCATTGTAAGGAGAGGTTAGGATGCAGAGGCAAAGCCTTCGAGCAACCAGCGCTGCTGAGACATCACATGAACACACATGGTAAACCTTTCAAGTGCCCGGCCCCGGCATGTAGCAAGAGGTTCTCCCATCAGGGCGATCTGTATATTCATATTAGCGAGCATCAAGACAGTTATGACAAAGCATTTAAGTCCTCACTGTGTAGGAAAGGATTCAGCGGTGTTAGTGGGTTAAACTCTCACATGCTGACCCACAGAAAGGAGAGATGGATTGACAGCTCTGACTGCTGGACTGGGGTAAACCACAAAGGGAACTACAAAATGCAAATGACTTCCTTTCAGGAGCGAAGGGCATCTGGTGCAGGGTGGAACTGTGATCCTAATTTGAAAATGAATGTGGCATCACAGCCACAGGATCATTGTAAAGTGACCAGACCTCACTGCAGCCAAGCACCCTGTTCCACTGCCTCAGCTAGCCCTCCCTCTGGCCACAGACCGGAGAGGCTGTTTCATTGCTCCTTCTGTGAGAGAACGTTTAACCAAAGTGGAAATCTGAAGCACCACCTCATGATACACACAGGGGAAAAACCACACAAGTGCCACATGTGTACGAGGGGTTTCACTAAGAGGGCCGACCTGGCCAGGCACATCAGGTCACACATGGGAGAGAAACCCTTCGCCTGCTCCGTCTGTCACAAACTGTTTGCCCGCAAGGAGAACGTGAGGAAGCACATGAGGCAGATTCATAGTGAGGTTGTCTTGACTACGGTTGTCTAGAAACTGATGTGACCATGTTCTCCCTTGGTCCCCTTTTGTTTCTCAAGTGTCAGAGAAAAACCAAGGGTTTGGGAAACTAAGATATTTTAATCTATATGCAATTTTCAAGTGAATGAACTCGTACTGTAAATGTATAAGATGGCTTTAAAGATGAAACCACAAGGCACTTTGGCTGAGATACTTATGCTTGTTTCACCACACACATACTGTCATCTTACACATATTAAAATATTAACAGTTTCTTAGGATGTTTCTTTCATATATATATTTTATACAAAGACAGTGATCACAGGCTGTATGTTTCATTTATAGACAGATTATACAAAGACAGTGATCACAGGCTGTATGTTTGATTTATAGACAGATTATACAAAGACAGTGATCACAGGCTGTATGTTTCATTTATTGACAGATTATACAAAGACAGTGATTACAGGCTATAAATTTCATTTATAGACAGATTATACAAAGACAGTGATCACAGGCTGTATGTTTTATTTATATATATTATGGTCAGACAGTAATCAAAGTCCATGCATCCATTTTGTTTTTTGACACATTATTGCACTGCATTTGTCTGTTTTCATGTTGTTCCTGTTCCATGACTGTCATTTTTGTTGTGGGAGCCATGCTTTGAGAGGTTGTAGTGTATTTAACTTGGTCATTAATAGATTTTACTGCCTATGCTTGTTTGGTATACTTCACAAATTCCATTCAATTAATACATTATTGGTGACATTGGAGTGAGAAAAAGTCTCAGCTAAATAAGTAATTTGTATAGACTCAATTAAAAGTAGTGGAAGCACAGATATTGTTCAACTTAAAAACTCTGCTTACTCTCAGTAACGACGTCTGTCACGCTGTCATATCTAACTAAAGGTTAAATTCAATTTAATAGACGAACATTCGCAACAAATATTTTTTCTTTTAAATATTTTGTTGAAAGTATCGTCAGAAACAATCTTTTGAGTTATATAGTGTTTTATAGTCAAGGGAAATTATATGGTTTGCAGATTAGAAGTCTGATTCTGTTCGTTTTGTCCCCATTTAGACTTCACTTCATGAATGTGGTGCGACTTTCAATTATCTCCCCCCGCGCACAAGCATTGTTGCAACAATATGTTTCCGCCCACTAACACAGGGTTTTGGTTGGCTCACTATGGTTCCGCCCTCCGCCATCGCTTGCAACTGACAGCCAACACCACCATGTATCGCTCTCTGCGAAACATTCAGCGGTTAAACCGTAGCTTCCCAGCTTTGCAGAGGAACCTCGCCAACGGAAAGCGTTATCCAGCCCTCAGCCCTGTCATAACTTTTTCTAGAATGGTATGGTATTTTGCATTTTAAAAGATTAGAGAATCCGTTTGCCAAATGACCTTAGCTCTTAGCCTTAGCTAACCATTTTAAATGAATGAATACTTGACTCACATGCTACTAGAGCTAGCGTGTCATATTGCACAGACCCGATCTTGTTGGTTTTAGTCAAACCATTTTGTCAGCCACTATGCAATTGATTCAAACGATTTACAAAACTATCGTTTGGTGCCTTTAGCTGGCTGGGCTAGTTAATCACACTGTTGACTTGTCTCACGTGCTAGCAATCAGAAGGTCAAAGTTTGTTTTCAACACTTCTAGTTATAGCTAGCTAGCTGGCTGTTAATACATTTGCTAATTTTAGATAAATCTGGTTTGGCAGTTGTGCTTCTTTTCAGCAGCGCAGGTTTCTCAGATCTTGCATTGTGGCTATAGTTGCAAAACAATCATCAATAATCAGGAACTGCACCATGCTTTTATTTAATGTGTGTGCTAGTGCACAAATACACTAAATAAACTCAGATGCACGTCTGGGAAAGACGTTAAAGTTATTCGAGTTATTTAAAAAACCTGCTATACTTTATCACTAATGTCCGCGAATATAGTAACAGAAGAAAATGTATGCTTTGAATTGAGGGGCGTAAATGGCTTTGGCAAGTAAAAATAATAGATCACCCTGTTTGTCTTTTGGATAGTTAACCAACGCTAAGGCTACTACCATGTACTCATTGGTTTGAGATGCAGACCATAGAGAGATGGGTTTTACTCGTTGGTTTGAGATAGACAGACCATAGAGAGATGGGGTGTAATTGGTTTGAGATAGACACACATATGTTGGAATGTGACCTGGCATCTACCATTCTGCAGAACTAACACACTGAAGCTATTACAGCTGCTTTCATCTGACCCACTTACTGTGTGCGTGTGTGATCCTCCTCAGGCCAGTTCAGACTACAGAATCGAGCGGGACACGTTTGGAGAGCTGAAGGTTCCCAGTGATAAATACTATGGTGCTCAGACTGTCAGGTCCACCATGAACTTCAAGATCGGAGGACCGACTGAGAGGATGCCTGTAAGCGCTGACGTGTGTGTGTGTGTGTGTGTGTGTGTGTGTGTGTGTGTGTGTGTGTGTGTGTGTGTGTGTGTGTGTGTGTGTGTGTGTGTGTGTGTGTGTGTGTGTGTGTGT
>JAVQIZ010240797.1:0-57768 GCA_036023535.2 Galaxias brevipinnis | reverse complement strand
CTAGGACCGCTCCATCATCCTGACCTCGTCTATCCAGGCGTATTTGTCCTTGCGGAAGCTCTTGGGCTCCGACAGTCTCTCGGGCTCCTCCTCCAGCAGCTTGAGGGTGTCCAGCAGGTCGTTGAGGGTGGTCTTGGACTGGGCAGCACTGGACGGCGCTCCCTGGCCCAGCCTCTGGTCCTCCACGCTCACGGACCTCTGCAGGATCTCCTGGAGCGCCCCCCCCCGGGGAACAGAACACGCTGTCGTGAGGCGCTAGAGTGATCTGCTATACACTTTATTATACATTTGTATATGATTCATTTGACATTCATTTTTTGAATTAGTATTGTGGGTCCGTTTTCAAGCTCCAAAACCGCCATGAGAATGACTATATTTTAAACCGTCCATCCATTCTTGTTTGCGGTCGTTACCTGTGAGCACTGGGAACCTCTGCGATTGGACAAAGCAGGAGAGGCCGCTCTGAAGCCGGTGACATCACCCGGGTCAGACGCTACATTCATATTGGAGTCTGCGCAACAACAGAACCAAATTAGCACACAAATAAAACGTACTATTTTTAAGTGCCTAACTTCAGTTCCCTAGAAACAGAGAGAGAGGGACACCCTGACCTGTGTTCTTGGCTTTGGTGTCCGCAGGAGAGGTAGGGGTGCTGTTGTTGCTGCTGGGGCTGGCCTTAGGGGGCTTCTTGCGGCCCACCTTATTGCTCTGCCTCAGGATTTCCACTTCCTTCTCAGCCACCTGCCGCACCTCTGCAGCCCGCTGGGCTCTCTTCTGCTGCAGCTCCTGCAACACGCCACCAGAGGGCAGCAGTGGTGAGTGAGAGCGACGCAAGGAAAATCAAAGCACTTTCTCAAAGGTCTTGAGGTGACTGGTCCATCAACAATTGTGAAAAAAACAAACGAATTGTAACACTGGCAAAAAAAACAAAAGGTATATATATTTTTCTTTTTTTTGTGTTGTTAATTATTGAGATATATATATATATATATATATATCTCAATAATTAAAAAACTCTTAAAACGCTATACATTTTGGATTCATGTTTAAACATGATCACACAGCAAAAACAACAAAACCAACAAAGTCCGTACCTGTATGGCTGCCACGCGGGCAAGACGGGCCTTCTCTTCCCGGATCACCTTCCTGTCCTCCTCCTTCTTCTTCTGGCTCTCTGGGGGCCTCTCGGCCTCGGCTCTGTGTTCCCGCTCCTGAAGGCAACGCACACGGGGAGTCACGACCGGCACAGAAAGGGTCAGAGAGCATCCAACCACGGATGGAAACGGAGCGGTAGAGGAGAGACAGACTGAAGTAGTTTGAACCACAGAGAGAAGCAGACAGCGCAGCGAGGTGAGGAGAGACAGACTGAAGCAGTTTGAACCACAGAGAAGTAGACAGCGCAGTGAGGTGAGGAGAGACAGACTGAAGTAGTTTGAACCACAGAGAGAAGCAGACAGCGCAGCGAGGTGAGGAGAGACAGACTGAAGTAGTTTGAACCACAGAGAGAAGCAGACAGCGCAGCGAGGTGAGGAGAGACAGACTGAAGTAGTTTGAACCACAGAGAGAAGTAGACAGTGCAGTGAGGTGAGGAGAGGCAGGTCAGATGGGATACCTTTTTCTTGGAAGCGAGGATTCGTTTGAGAGCAGCCTGGCTGGAGTCCTTTCGCCTCGCATGGCTTCTGTACCAGCGCTGGATGATGACCGCCGCCTGGTTCACCTGCTGAATGAACCTAAAAAATATAACATACACAACCAGCCTTTTGTAGGATCACAACACTGCTGGTGTCATAACAAAGGGAACACTGCAAGAAAAGAAGGACAGGTTTCTAAAAACAGCCGACTGCAAAAATGGTGCTATGACAAACATTACGACACCGATTTCTCATGGAGCCGTTTCAATATGACCTTGTTAAGTGAACTCTGACCTTTCAGCCTCCTCCTCCGTCACTTCTCTCCTTCGAGGCAAGCTGGGGCTGCTGCGCTGGGTGGGGGCGTTGTTGTTGGAGGTGGAGGAAGAGGAGGAGAAGTTCTTCTGGGACTTGGTGAGGGAGCCGTTCTCCAAAGACACCTCATCGTTTCCTGTGGCTTTCAGGATGTTGCTGCATGGGGAAAAAAAATTAAAAAGGGAGGGGGGAGTTAAGGTGTAAGATCTCTGTGTAAGATTTGAAGCCACGGATTACTTATCGCATGCTTTGAGCTTACTTGAAGGACGGTTTTTGATTGGAGCTCTTGGGAGTCAGGGGCTTGTCAGAGTAGTTGTTGTGGAGGATGGTGGTCACAGAGTTTCCCACTGTTCCCTTGTTGCTCCTGAAAGACAGCCGGAATGTCATGACATTCCCCACGAGCCAGCTCTGACAAACAGTTGGAAATCTCCCCAGGTGTCAGCAAATTCTTTGAGATCATTCTTTGAGCAACTAGAACTGGACTATGTTCAAGATTGAGTGCAGGCCCTCAAGGTAAGTCAGCAAAACATGCCTGAACAAATAATTGATCAAAATATAACCAGGCGGGTTTTGAAAAAAGAAAACCCTGAGCAAGTGAGAGGAATTTGTAGCAATCCGCGAGCCTGAGGGAAGCATCGACTTCGATGACAAGCTGGAATGGAACCCGAGAAGCAGAGAGAAATGCGCCGTGTTGCAGGGGTCGAGGTATCTAGGCCACAAAGACGCCAGGCATAGCTCTGGAAAGCCTAGCTCCCCAGCTGTGAGCAGTAGTGTGTGGACATGTCTGTGTGAAAGAGTGAGCGAATGGGCATGGGGAGACGCTGCTATACCTGTTGTTAGCGGTGAAGTTGGCAGCCAGGGCGATGCCTGACTCTCTCTTCTTGGGGCCGGTAGGGGAGTCCACGCTGCCTGTACTGCGGGAACTGGAGGGCAGGGGGAAGGCCCGAGGCTGGTCGTCCTGACACGGAGGGAGGAGGCATTGCTAGTTACGAGGCGGGGGAACTACAGCCATTCGACACAGGCAGGTGTACGGTACATGTGTGAACTGAAAATAACACAGGCAAAGCAACGGAGACGATACCGTGGCATCTCGCAGCCGTATGGTATTATTACTGCGAGAGTGTTTGAAGAGGAAGCAGAGACAACACAGGCATAGGCGGTTGGTTCTAAGTACCAGGATGTTCCAGGTGGTGCGGTCAGGCGAGGCCTTGCTCAGGCTGGCCAGCTTCTTGCGTCCGTCCGAGCTGCTGTCAAAGAGGGCCAGGAAGTCCTCCGTCTGGTCCTCGCTGGAGAGTGCAAAATACAAACAAACTAATTATTGCATTAAGAACGATAATTTGCTGTCTGCTAATTATAATGAAATGTATGATATAGTAGGCCAAATATGGGCCATTCATTTCTTGTTGATGTTATTGGTCTGTGTGTGTTTGTGTGTGTGTGTGTGTATGTTTATATGTGTGTGTATGCGTTCGTGCGGGCGGGCATGTGTGTGTGTGCAAGAGAGAAAAAAGAAATCAGCAGATGAATTCGGTAGTTGTGTCTAACAAATTATTCCAAATCTGTCCTTGGTAAAAAGCAAATCAAGGCCCTCTGCAACAAAGCAGAGGCCTTTGAGAGTGGCCTTGAGCGGCGGCTTTGGAGATTACATGTCCGTCATGACAGCTGCATAGATAGGGCACATCCCCATCCCCCAATGTAGAGGCATGGGCATTAAACAGAAGACCCTCTGGCAAGCGAACACGGGGCGGGGGGTAATTCCATTATGGAGCTCACACAAATGCACATAGCCATGCATAACGTTGATCCCCGATGGCCTGACATTCATCCTTCAAACAGCCCCCGACAGCCCCCAAAGACACCATCAGGGACAGATGTAGGATGACCTCCAGTATGGCGTGGCCCCTGTCGGCATCTGTGCCGGAGCCTGCCTGCACTGCCGAGTGCTCTATGGGTCAGCGTGTGCATACGGAATGGGGGGGGGGGGGGTATAAAGCCAGCTGGCCCAATGAAAAGCAATGCACCAATGCTAATTCAAGCAGCACATTCCTCTACACTTCCTTTTACAAGAGTCAAAGTGTGGAGGGAGAGAAAAAAACCTGGGGAGGGACAACCCCAATGACAGTTTTGAAAGGGGGCGGGTATTAGAATAGCCTTCATTTAAAGCCCCCTCGTCTATAGGCCAGAAAGTGGTGTCAGGGGGTGGTGACAGAGGCAGCTGCCGGACAATAGAATCTGTGCGTGCCACACACTTCTCCTTTCACTGGCTTCATGGAGAGGTAACCCGACCCCGGGGGCCCTTAGCAGGGCCCACCCATCCCTCCCCCCTTCAACTTAGGACAAAGCGGGTCCCTGCACCCCAGGAGCCACAGCAAACCTCAGGCTACATTCTTTAGCATGCAGCAGCCGCCGCCACCGCGCCACAATACCTATTGTCTCCCTCACAGAACTTTTAAGGCCACCAGCTGTTGCTTGCTGAAACGTGACCAGACGCTTTTACACAGTCAAGACACCTTGCACATATCTCCATCTATGCATACATTCAATATGGGGAATGTGACTAGTTATGTGACATTTTAGAAACTTTTTTTTAGGCAACAGACTTTGAGCATTCGCTCAAAGCCCACAAGTTCATTGCATTTTGGTAGCAGGTGTTGTGAGCTTAATTACTGGCTAAAATATTTGATTAAACTGACATACATAAATACCTGAAGCATACTAGAACACGTTCCAGCATATTATACAGGTTAAATAATATATGACAAAAAACTCAAACAAGAACTATCCTCGAGGCTTAAAGAATAGCAGCATGCAAATTTGAACTTAGAGTACGCTAAGCATTCAGCACTCACATCTAGATTTAGGATATAACCGGCTTAAATGTTCCCAATGTTGAATCGTACCGTTTTGAAGGTGTGATAAACTCAAACAGTTGGACTGCAAAATGTCCAGTTTGTTCTGCACACCATTGGTTTATATGGGGTGCGGTGAGTACCTTAAACTGATGTTTGCTTGTTGGTTGACCTGGGTAGTACTGTTGGAACGCCGCAGGTTCTTGATAGAGCGGGAGCTGCCAAAGCTGGCATCGCTCTAAGGACATAACAAATATGTGCATCAAAAATGTGTTTTCATTACTCTATCGGTCACTATCTAAGAATTACCCTATCTAATGCTTCTCTATTTCTAATTCAACGGAAGCTTGTCATAATCTAGTTTCAAACACTAATAACTTTAACAGGTTGGAATATCTGTTCATCAATGCAAGCTAGACATCATGTACCAGTTAAATTAACTTACCAGGGTATTGCGTTTGCCTCTGCCCTCGCTGGCCACAGACACAGACACTGAGCGTGAGAAATATTTCCCTGGTGAGGCACTGCTACTGCTAGGTCTACGGGTGACAGAGAGCTGTGACCCCGTTAGGCTGAGGTCCAATGCATCTCCTGCCCCTGCTGCTTGAGTGGAGGATGGACTGCGTGTTGCATGCATACTGAAGAAATTAAGAAATATGTAAGTATACAATAAAGTACCACAGTTTAACACACTGACGTTGGTCTACTCTAGGGCTAGGTCCTAGGGCTAAGACTGGCAGCTGAAGGGAAAATATTCTGCTAGCTTAAAACAGTTTGTTTCCCTGGGCAACCAGCAACACAGTCGACGCTTTGCAGAGGTGGAGCGCTTCAGTCAACAACAATACACTTCAGTGGCGTGTTGTGCGCTATGGTGATAGACACAGAGCTACTATTCTAATATTGACGTGGTGGTCTATTCTGTTCCGAGGTGACAGTTATAGGTGTTTACTACAAACTCAAAGTCGTGGTTTGTGCTGCAATACAGGTTTATATCATAGAAAGGTAGCTAACGTTAGTATCCAGCTGTGGTGTCAGCCGCACAAACCAAACAAAGCAATCAAATTGCACGTTAGTAAGTTAGCTACACATACCTTCTTCTTGTGTGGTGTTGACAGAGTTGGCCAGTACTGCAGTAATGCCACTAGCAAGTAGCAATCTTACGTTAGCTAGCACTCTGAATGTATCAACAAATAACGTTACGCACTGATTGAGCGAGTTAATAGATCAGTAACGTTGCTATGACTTGGTATAAGTAATATGAGGTTGCCGATAAATATATAAAGTATGTTAGCTCCAGTCTTTGCTTGAAAAAAAAAGTAATTCTATATTGACGAAGATGTAACAAGTACAATTATGTTAACGTTGACACGTTAGCTAGCTAACGTTAGCTCTTTTATTTTCCCCATATTATAACTGCAACGTTGGATAGAAGTGAAATGTTGGCCACGAAGCTAATCTCTCAATCTGTTACTGGTCATCACTGTTAAACACACACCTGACACGGTTACGAAACCTCCTGACGTTATGTTAGCTAGCGTTGCAATCTAACTAAAACTCATCTAGCTCTTGTCTTCTTGGTTTAATATTCCGTATACTCCATCAACAAAGTGAGGGACGAATATACGCGCAACATCATCTTCTCTGTGGCAACCAGAAAACATAAAAACTCCTCCCCTTGACAACTCTCATTGGCGACGAAAATACAACGCGCACACAGTTTTGAGGAGCTCATTGGCTGTTCAGATATGTCAGTTTTATTATCGGATAACAGCTCAAATACAACGTTTGGTTGATTCTGCACAAATGTATGCGGTGAGACCAAGTCGAAGAAAAATAACAGCACCTGGGGTATTTTAATATATCAGTAGGCTACAAATGCATATGCAATCAAAAAATAAGACTCGTGGCGATGGTAGAATAATTACAGTAACTGTTATAAGGTGTTGATCATACAAGTAAAATTAAAAACTAAGCCTGTCTAAAACAAAGTTAGATTACACAGTTTAGAGTTGTTTAATAAATTGCAGCAGATATATTCCCTGAAGAGATCAAATAATCTTTGACTTAGCTCATCATCACAGTTTACTTACACATGCTTCAAGATAAGTACCTTTTTACCCTTATTGGTCAGAATTTAATAAGGCAGCTAGTAAGCTATATTTACATGTATATAGTAGATACTATACTGATTAAAACCTATTAATACTACGAAAGAAAACTACATTTGCTTCATCTCCTCTGGCACTCTATGGCCACTCTCCACGCGTCAGCCCCTTTGTCCAGAGTGATTTCCTCTGGTAGGGAGTCAAGCCCGGGCAAGGCTTGAAGGTTCTTCTGTTCCAGATGGTTCTCTAGAGTGGATCTGACACTGGAGACAGCAGGAAGGGAGGGGAAGAAGCAACAGTTAGCATTGCCACTGCATTGTTTTCCACACTAACATTCCTATTCAGTCCTTGCCCAGCTGCCAGTTCAATAGATCTGGCCTGTGTCAGCGAAGGGTATATCACTTAAGTCTCTTGGCCCTGACAGATGGTCGCCTGGTGGGGTCACACACTTGCCCTGGGAGTCAAAAGGCCTTACTTCCCAGGGGGAGACCTCTGGATAAGACCCCAACCCTTGTTTTTATTGAAAGTGTCCACACAAATTGATGAATCTACACGTGAAAGTGTGACAGAATCCTAATCTCTGAAAGAATATTAGACACACTTTATACACTCTTATCAACAAAGTAAATGAGTGGGAACCACAGACCACAGAGGACATATATGATGTCAATCAAATAATGTTAATACTAGATCAATAAATATAAAATTCCCCTGTGGTACATGTCTCCACAAAAGCTTCTAAACCCAGAAAGATATGTGCTCGTGCTCGAGTCATAGATTGTGAATTGGATATTATTGGATGACAGAAGACAATATTGTAGGTAGCGTACTCCCACTGTGGTGAATAGCCTTTGTCAGGAGAGGCACTGCTGGTCTTCAGCAGGAGAATCTCATGCAGTTCCAGGTAGAAGGTTTCAAGATCTGTGAGGCTGAGGAAGGCCTTGAGCTCCTTCCTTTCCTCATCAGACAGCTTCTCCTGAAATTCTACGGAAAGCTTCTGAAATGGATCCTGAAACCAGAGAACCACCAAATAAGTTGAAAGATACAGACTAATGCTTTTCGATACTAGCCGTTAAATCTCACAGATTTATTTGCATTCGAGATTTGCACAATTCGGTTTATTGTTGTGGCCAATGATCAGCGACACACTTTCTATGGATTTACAAGCCAGGGAGCATCATTGATCTATCAGGTTAGCAGGGGTCAGAGGGTTATAAGGGTCAACACTTAAAAAGGGGGTTTGAGGTGTTCCTTTTATGTCCCTATGTTTTTTTGTGTGGCTGTTCACTGAACCTTTTAGGGCTTTTTCTGAAAGCTAGAATTCTTATCATATGAATATTTTAAATAATTGGAAACTATTATTCCAGTCTGTTGTATAGGCCCTTTTAAAGTTAACTATATAAAAAATATATATTGTAATGCCATACATCTGGCTCTTGTGACAGTGACTGCCATATCAAGCAAAGCACTCACTGGGCAAGTTTATGTCTAGGAAGATAAGGGACTAACCTGGCCTCGGTTCAACATCAGCTCAGACTTCCAGCAGGTAAGAAGCTGCCAGGTGAATGTACTGTGCTCTAGTCCACATTCCCCAAGTGCCTGGCAGATAGACAGAGGGATTTGAGTTAAATAAAACAGCAACCTGGAAGAGAAAGACTCAGAGAGAAAGAGAGAGAGTGTGAGAGAGAGAGAGACCAGAGAGCAAGCGAGAGAGAGAGAGAGAGAGATTGTAAGACTTGGACACGTACCTTGGCTACATTGTCAGAGATCTGTGTGCCCATTTGGAGAGATTTCTTCAGATAGGTAAGCAGCAGGTCATGGGGCTCGCCACCAGTCTTTCCTAGGAAACGCAGGGCGATCTCCAGTGCAAACACGGCGTCACACACATCAGTGTATGAACGCAAGACCGTTTTCATGGCCCCGCTCACGGAGCCTTTTAGGGGCTCCTGTGTAGCAAACAGAATAACTTTAAGCAGGCCTAGCAGGTGCACCTGGCTGTAAGGAGGTCTCTTCAAGTCATTGGGAACAGGCTAGTCTTTGGGTTTTAAGGAATCTGATCCCTAACCGAAGGATTGTGTGTGTTTTTTTTTATTCGGCTTGAAATTAATTGCAATTGCAGAGGTAATGAGTTGAGTCACAACAACAAAATGCACTTACCTGTGGAATCTTGGCTCTCACTTCAGTTAAAACAACAGAGAAGTCTTGTTGTTGTCTGTTCAAGAACCTCGAAGTGTCCTAATTGTAACAGAAGATCACAGGCCGGCTCTGTCAGTCAGCTTAGCATTCCTTGAGCTTTATTTATAAAGTGTGCCTATCAGTTTTCTCACCGCTTGGATAAGGGGTTTCCCAGCCAGGAAACGGCGGGCTAATTGGGTCTGTATGGCCAGTAGATCGTAACTGCAGTCTGTCTCGCTGCCTTTCTTTAGGGTGTAGTGACAGTGGGCTAACACTAGGGGAAGCAGCTCTCTCTCTGGATGGCACAGGGTTAACTGTGTCTCTGCCACTCCTTCCAAAGGCACACTGTAGTCACTGTGTCGATTTCAAAGGACAGAGTTAACTTATTGTCCACTAACAGCAACCATCAAAGATAGAACGGACTCAGCTCACCTTTCTTCTTGACGACTCACTTTCCTCGCACATGTTACCAAGCTGTTGTGAGTCCTGGACAGGAAGTCGACAAGGATTCGGAGGCATGACCCCGGTCCCCGTCGGCATGGTGTCAGGAACTCCCCAGAGCTGTCCATCGACACCTCCTTCTCGCACAGCTGCACGTCCACACCCAAATCTGTAGCTATGGTTACATACACGACCATACAAAGAGATTAGGCCACAAAGAGAAGGCCGCAAGTATGCACACTCCAGCACACAAAATGGCCAAATCAGTGCAGTAGCTCGAAGCAGGGATCCTCGACAAATATATTATGTGCTTCAATATTGTACTGCAAATATATTTTACTGCTGATTTCTTAAAAAAAAACTAAATTAAAATCCCACACTGGAGTTTTCCTATCCCAATATGATGTGCCAAAACTTTAAACGTAGATACAGTACCAGTTCACTTGAATGAGAAAGTGCAACCAAACTTTTGGCTGGTAATGTATGTGTTTTACCTTTAAGCAAAAAAAAAAGCTCTAGTATGCTTACAATTGATTGCCACCTCCATCCTAAGGCAGTTCCAAACCTCAATGAATATCTTCAATCTCGTAAGCAGCGTTTTCTTCTGGTAACCTAAAATCCAACCAATAGAATAAAAGTTACAAGCTATTGGGAACACAGACATTTAAAGACACATTTTCAAAATCACAGTACCTGCTGGTATCGGATGCACCATCTGTTCTATACTAATCGTTTTCTCTGCTGGCGGAAATTCTCTCAGCAGATCGGACTGCAAGGCTGCCAGCTCTGGCAGGTGATGCAGCTGTCTTACACACTGGACCTAGAGGCAATGAACAAACACACACACACACACATAGACAGAATATTATATCTACTAAATTGGAAGGACCATTATTGTACCTTCAACACAGCATATGGATAACTTGGACGTATTCCCAGGTGAGTGAGGAGTATGTACCTTCCTAAGGAAGAGATCCAGCAGAGGTAGAGAGCTGCGCTCTTTGGCCTGTCCCACTCTCTGGAAGAGCCGCTCTATGGTCAGGGTCTCGGGGACCGTCCAGAAGGAAGTGTGGGCGGTGGGACATTCGGAGGGTAGAGGAAGCATAGGCCTGGGATCGGCGTGGAGGAGCCTCATCAAGGGGCTTCCTCCCAGTTTGTCGTCCGCGCCAATTCTCTCCTGAGCGTCACAAAGCTTGAGCGCCAGTTGCTACAGATCAAGAGGAGTCGGATGTCTTATGAAACCCCATGGTTAAGACGGTCGTTAAGAAACAACAGTCATCTATGCTTTCAGGTGCCAGGTAAGCGCTGTGTTCCTACCTGTAGCACTGGGTTAATAGCTGCTTTACAGACTAGTTTCTCCCACTGTTCCCGTCCAGCTCTGGAGGACAGGTCGGGTCTCGCGCGCTGAGGGTCTGCGCAAACATTCAGAGAGGTTATGGTGAGAAAAGCTTACTGATATTGATCTGTGAGCAACCATTTCAGAGTCAAAGACAAGATGTCACCTGCAGAGAGGCAGGTATTCAGAACCAGGTGTACTAAGATGGCAGTGTTGTCCATGTTCTGGTCCAAAGCCCCACCCAGGACTTCCATGTCTTTCTCAAGGTGTCTCCATAGGAAACGCTGAACATCCTGGACTCTTGGGTGGATCATGCCACTGACTGCCTGCATAGACACAAGGGCAACACATTTAACCATCCAATAACACATGTATCTATCTTGTGGTACCTTTTAAAAAGATGATGCTACTGTAAATGTTTTCATTTACCTGGCAATGCTGAATGGTCCCTTGGAGCATGGCTAGGTGAGTGAGCAGTCGAAGAATACAGCACTGGGCTTTGGTCATCTCCCTCTCTGGGGCGTCAGACCTCCTGCTGGCCTCTCCCAATATGTGCCCTGTGCGAGTCTGATCGCCAATGCTATGCATACATACAGTATGGATGCATGAGTACAGCATATACACGGTGCAATGGTTAGTGATGAAACAGGCTTGTTAAGACTTGTTACACACAATGTTTATCTGGGTGAATAATTTAGCTAAATAACCTCTGTTGTATGTCCGTAAATCCAGGGACTGGTTTGTGGTTTTGACCACCAACCTCTACCCCACAGTCTAGGCATCTTGATAAAGCCACTGGTTTCCCACACTTCAAAAAAGAACAACGATACAGGTTGATTTATTTCAATTTTTTATTAACAGCAGGATTTTGAAGTAGAGTTTTGTAATTATTACTCACCTCTCCAACAAAACATAGATGACCATTGGCACAATCTGCAGCAAGAAAAAAAAGATTGATCAAAGACATTCATCGTGGGCTATAAAATGCCAAGGTGAAATATACTTCAAATAGAAATACAATATGATCTATAAACAATAACTATCACAGTCATCATCTACTCACAATACTGCCGTGTGCGCCCCTCTCCCTTCATCCACTGCCTTGCTTCATTGGTGTGATCATCTACCATAGTTGGCAAAAAGCAGTTCTATGGAACAACAAAATATAAGGTTTGACGGGCTCATACTTTATAATGAAAACAAATGCTAGCCTATGCGACTGAAGAGGCTATGTGCTCCGTACTGTCATGCTCTGAGGCTGGAAGGCGATCTGATGGAGTGGAATGAGGAAGGCGTTTCCACTGAGGAGCACACTGTCTGCATGGACCAGCAGCTCCAGCAGGGCGCGCCGTTGAGCTGGTAGAGCCGGGGTGAGGCGGAGAGGAGAGTCTCGCCCCCCTATCCGGTTGGATAACAGTGCAGTGCAGAAGTGCGACAGTTCACTTGACATTGTGTTTTTCAAGAAGTCTTCCAATTTCTTGGTGGCCTGTACAGAAAACAAGCAAAATAAATTCAGCTCCCCACAAAAAATTGTATCAGTGAAGGAGAGCATCTTTGTCTAAATCCATGGCTAGACATGAGAGAGTCCATTATATAACTTAGAGGTCGAATAAGTTCACCTGTGGAGTGGGCTGAATGATACTGTGGTCAGATGATGAGGGGCGGCAGGTGACCTGTCTAAACAAAGCCAGTACCAGGAAAACATGGGACTTCCATTTGGAAGCTTTAAGCTTCTATAAAGGGAAGATAAACACACACACACACACACACACACACACACACACACGATAAAGTGATTATTCAAAAGCAACCTCTTGGGCAACACTGTGTGTTCCAGTGGCTGGCTGTAGAGAGGGTGCGGACCTGCAGTTCCTTCCGGAGCGGGTCTGTCTTGTTCTCAAGAAGGGCCTGGGCCACGCCGTCCCTCAGAGCAAGGTAGGATGGCCCGCAGCACAGGAACCGGTCCACTTCCGTGGGAATCCGCCCCTGAGGAGGAACGCACGGTCCGTGAACCTTCATTTGAAATCACTCCAATGTGCACGTGCCACTGCCTCGGTTTCAGACTCGTTACACTGTACCTGCAGCCGGAGGACTTCAGGAGGGAAGACCCATTTCCAGTCCGGGCTCTTCATCAGGGTCAGCACACAGTCCATACCGGCCTGCCTGTGGAGGGCTCTCAGGAGGTAGACTCTGTACCAGTCATTACCAGTGTACTCACACACAGCCTTCACCTGCTCCAGGTACACAGCCTCTACCCCACCACATCCACCGGCATCGGCTGAGAAGGAACGAGGATGTGAACGTGTATAATGAGTGATTAGACCGTTCAAGAATAATTGTAGAGCAGCTAAATGTTAATGGTCGCAATAAACAAACACTGTCAAAGATGTCTTGTGACAACAACAAACCATCTCCGGGGCCATCCCCCCACACCATGTGCTTTCATTCCGTCACACTCACGTTGGGGTCGGGCCAAAGCCTTCTGTAACAGGCGTACAGCGGTGGCCAGACAAAGTCGTAAGCGGGCCATGCTCAGTAGGAACTCCACAGGGTCCCGCTGTCTGTCTGGGGTCTGCTTCCTGGCTAGCCTGCTAAGAAACCGGGTTTCTTCCTGGAGTTTTCTCTGTTGCTCATTTCCCTCCTCCACAACGGGAGAGTGCAGGGAGTCCTAAAGCAATAAGGCAGTGAGTGAGTACAGCTGAGATAATAAATATTGTTTGGAGGGGTTCGTACAAATTAAGCTAAGAGGGTAATAATGAGAGTTAACCTGGAAACAGTTGACAAATAGCAGGTAGAGCTCGGTGCGGTCCTTCCTCTCCAGAATGTTCTCCTCTAGGTTCTGTAGATAGCGTGATATGTGACCTTTCACCTGGTCAAAACTGAAAAGAGACGTCAACGTTTTATAAAGTGTGTGAGTGTGTGCATCAGGGTGGCAGTTTTTACTGTATATATCCGGGTTTTTAGTACCTGTATTGTAACAGGAGTTTAGGCAGCACCGAGCGGACTACAGGGCTGTTGTCGACACACTCCAGGAAGGGAGTGAGTTCTCTGGTCCTGTACACGTCTCCTGTAACACACACACACACACACACACACACACACACACACACACACACACACACACACACACTGGTTGTAACAACACGTAATGCTCCACAATAAACCAGCGAAAAAATAAAAAAAATAACTTTAAAAACAACCGGACAGTTTCCGATTACAAGGTCCCTCTTACCCTGGGCTGAGATAATGAGAGAGAAGAGCAGCTCCACAACGCCCTCAGCAGGGCTCTGCCCCTCGCACAGGCAGAACCTGGACACCACCTCCAGGAAGAAGGAATTACAGCAGCCCCGGACGTCTGAATGCTGCCTCAGTGCTGATCTGGGGGAGCACAAAGAATCTGTGAAACATTCTTAGACAAATACTGTTATTTTGAATTAATTTAATAATTATTTTAAAAAATTTAAAAAATGTAAATAATACAAGTTAGTACAGCGGACAGTAGATATAGATGCACTCCGTATACATCGCGAAAAGGTGGCAAAGCGTGCATAGAGCTCCCGAACTCACTTGATGGTTTGAGAGACAGTGGGCTGGAAGTTAGGAGGCAGGTCGGTTCTGCACTTGGGGCAGAAGGGTCTGTCTGTCTGAATACTGCTCCGGAGGCAGGGCAGGCAAAACACATGCTCACAGGGCAGGGCCGACGGCTCATGGAGCTCACACAGGCACACCGGGCAAGTAATGCCATACCTACGGAAAGATTACATCACACATTATGTGGCTATATATGATAGTGTAGATATAACAAAATACCTGTCATCAGACGCTAAGCAAATTAAATATTGGACTTAATATGACAGGTAATCATAAGTCATGCAGGAACATGTCCAACCGTAGGTCTCTGCTGATGCACTCCTCGTGATAAGAGTTGAGGATGCGTATGATCTGCTGCAGTGTCTCCAAACTTCTTAGGTCAGGGGAGTCTTGCATCAGCTGAGACACAGAAATGAGTGATACAAAAATAGGGACCATGGCACTCTATACTTGAATAACTCTCTTTGTCTAGCCCCAGCATCATACTCACATTCTGCAGAAGGTTGCAGTGTTTAAGAGACAGATCCCTTAGTTTAACGACTTGCTGTTTGTCCTGAAACATGTTTTGCTGGATAAACGCTGTGACCACCAGCATCCCCCGCCACATTGACCTTAAAAACAAATTGACACCTTTTTTTCTACTTAAAAAATCTATATCATATAATATAATAAAGTAACGAAAAATGTCTACCTGACAGTGTTGAGATGTGGGAGACAGGCCGGACTGCAGAGGGCGCTGTATTTCTGACTAAAGACTCTATCTAGACATGGCTGGAGGAGCTCCACTCGACGAACAAAAGATTCACACTCTGGCATGGAGGCAAAATTCTGCAGCTTTGTCTCTTCAACACAGATGCCAAGTGCCAAAATGTCCTCAAACTGGTAGACAAAAAATACAATCAGGTGCCCGAATCATCTCCTAATACTTTCCGAAACCAACTTTACCACAACCGTCAACGTTAACCTTCATACATTCACAAGTCAACAAAAGACTAACGGGTAGAACTTGAATGCAGCGTAGTCTCATTACCATGTCGGCTGACTCCCTCTTTGTGGCCTGCCGCAGGATAGCCAGGGCTAGATGTGGCTGGAGCAGCAGGATGTGGGTGAGAGTGTCCAGTCTGGGAGCGTAGTGTCGGGCTGCAGCCAGGACCCAGGCCGGATGAATGTCTGATGTCACATTCAGGGACTGCTGCAGTTCAGAGACACAGCCTAGCATCGCCTGGGTGTACACCTGTGGAAGTGAAGGGTATCAAATAGGCCCAACTCTCTTGACTGTTTCATGACGGCTTTGACTAAACATCCATGTACCTTTAGCTCGTCCTCCGAGTGGATTTTGAAGGAAAGCAGTAGGAAGTCATTCAGGTAGCGGTGGGAATACTCCAGGCGTTCCTGGTCGGAAAGTTTCTGGATGTAGCTTCCCAGTCTGCTGCTGGTGGCAGTGCTGACAAACTGCAGGATCCTCTGAGTACTCCCCTCCCCTTTCACTGGAAAGACGGAAAAGATAGGCATTAATTATATTCGGGAACAGAATATGGGGTTAAATGAGACCATGATGTGTCTCAGCACTCACCTGGTACAAACTCAGATTCGTCCCAAAGGCTCTGGAAGTGCATTTTGACAAGCCAACTGAAAGGGGCAGCACAAGGGTGTCCCTCACCCCCCAACTTTAAAGAATGATGGACCACCACCTCCTGGTCTGACACGCTAGAGATAGAGGACAAAACAAAACAACGTTTACAGTCTTTTATTGGTCAAATACATTCAATTACTAAGTACAACAAATTATGAAATGTTCTTTCCTACAGTGCAATCAAGCACCTGGAGCTTTGAGGTGTTGTCAGATTCAGAGTCTGTGTGTCTGACACAATGTCCAGCCACAGTTGTATCAGTCCCTGACTGAGACCAGCACCAAAGAGCAGCTCTAAGTTGGCATCCCTGTCCAGGATCTCCAAAATAAAAGCCATGACCGGGGTCAGGGTGGACTGCAGACAGCGCCATAGTGTGTGCCTAACAAATAGAGATACAAATCAAAGATCAAAAGATCAAAATGCACCAAAATCTATACAAACCAACAATGAACCTCTGACCCCTATCTAAATTCACTGCTTCCTCTCAAAATGGGCTTGGAGTAGATGTTTACCTTAGAGTACCCCCTTCCTGGAGAGCTTGGCGTTTCTGGGCTTCTTTGGTTACCCAATCTCCAGGGGAATGCATCATCTCCTCTCTCTGCACCAATGCCCCTGCCAACCTCGTTAGCAACACTTCCTGGAAGCGAGCTATAACAACACACAGAACGTAACCTTTGTTGAATCATTTCCCAATAGTTTACATGACTGAATATGGCCTAAGTTGTTGTATATAACGGTTAACCGATTGAATTGATAGATTTCTTGAGAAACTAAAGTCATGCATAAGGGCTTCCCTCACCCCCTGTTTGTCCTTGGTCCTCCCCAAGCAGGGCCAGGAGTATGTGCATGCGCTGCATGCTCCTCGAGGAAGCACCACTGGGTTCTCTCAGCAAACCCACCGCCTTCTGGATGCAGGATCTCACGAGGGAAATACTGCAGAGCTGGGCTGTCTCCGTCTGCATACCGGACCAAAACTGTTTATTTACTTTACCAAAATACATTTTAAAAACACACACCGAAGCCTTAAATCCTCCCATGGCCTCAGCATAATGCGAGATAGGATTGCAAATGGGTCGCGATGTTTATGTTTACCTTGTGGCTGATATTAACACCTTCTTCAGAATCCTCCATTGTGCCTTCTGCCTTCCCGTTTCCTGTCGAAATCAAGCAATTATATAATTGCTACGTTTGACACTGAAAGTGTGCCACATCATTTTACCCTACTGATCGCATGGTAGTCCACCTGGCAAGGCTGGGGAGAGCAGTTTGCTGATAGGAGTTCCACAGAAAACAGACAGGTTTAAACTCATTTCGTCTGAGTCACGGAGGTCATCAATATGCACTGAGTGCCAGACTCCTGGGGACAGCGAACAAGAACATGGACATTTCAGTGGCAGGAAAAGCCAACATACCATTGCAATCCAGCACATAATTATTTTCAATGCTACTAACCTCCTTGAAAGCCAATGTACTGGGATCGACTTGGGATCCGGGACAGCTTGGTGATAAAAACCACGAAGCAGGTCTGATCGACCACTGACATCAGGTAATTCATGGTGCAGTACCTGGATACAAGAAGGTACGAAGATTAACATAGTAAGTTTGTAAATAAAAAAACACATCTAAACAGAAGCGCTAATGCACAGTCACACTGAAACATTAGGATCAACCTTACTTTGCTGATGCTATTAGCTCGTCGCAACAGTGAGACTCCTCTATGTCCATCTGAACACACAGAATGTGAAGAGTGGGACCAGCGTCTTGTAGGAAGCCCCTAGTACAGTTAATGATAATCAATATGAGACAAGTCCAATATCAACACACTCACACACAAACATAAGTCACAGGTTATATCAGGCAACGATCGGGTACCTTAATTTGCTGCAGAACGAGACTTCAGTGTCAAACTGGTGCAGCGAGAGCAGGAGGAAACGTCGGATATCTAAGCCTAGAGCCTGGGCCAGTAGCCTCACATCCAGTCTGGTAAGCAAGCTGGAGAATGTGGTGACCTGTAGAACGAAACAGCACAAAAAGAAACAATGAAGGAGAAACTAAAATGACATATTTACTTATAAAAGTTACTATTTGAGTTTGAGTATGTTACATACGTACCTCCACAAAGCGGCTGGACTCCCCATCCTTACTAAGGTGAGCCTCCATGAAATCTCGGAGAGAGTGGTGATGCTGTTGCTGAAAGTACATCCTCTGTAGTGTCTCTTTCTCCTGGTTTGCCAGGTCTGCATACTTAAGCCTTAGCACTGAGTCAGGGGTGACACAGTTCAACAGGAAACATTTGGCCAATTCAAAGACTTCTTCTGCCTCATCCATGTCTGTCGGCTGGTTCCCGTTTTCGGTCTCAATCTCACTGTTGTCCACATCCATGTTTTCCCCTACTCTGTCTATATCATTGGATGTGAGGGGCTGTTCCTCAGCAGTGGGATTAGCATGTTCTATTATCTCCGTGGGAGTGTTGTCCTCAGAGCTGGAGACACAGTGTAGTTCCTCATTAGCATCCATTGCAGTATCATCTAACACGCCCTGTGTGATGGCAACTTCTTCATTAGTCATCGCTTCGGCCTCCCCCTGGCTTTCATCGACCTCTCCCTGCCGGTGAACAGCCCCACTGACCACTTGCTGCTCTCTCCTTTCAAGTGCCTGCAGCAGGGCACTGGCACAGGCATCCCCGTGGAACCCGACAAATATGTCCGAAAGCTCGAAATCCGCTGGCGCCCCGCCAGAGAAGTGCAGCGTCCACTCTTTGACTCTGCCGAGGACGTTGCACTGCCATGCCGTCAGGTCCGTGCCCCTGTCCACCCTGTGCTTCTCCAGCCTGTTGATGAGGGGCACGGGGAAGTATTCGTAGACCTTCTTCTGGTCCTCCACGACCACCAGCCTGAAGTCCTTGTGGACACGGCACTTGACTCTGTGGGAGCCCAGCCCTAGATCCACATACTGCTGCCCGCTGAGGTAAACATAGTACTGGTTCAAGGCGTCATACAGGCTCTCGTACAGATTCTGCAGGTTGAGCAGGATGACTGTACGCCCCGTCTCCATGCATGTCTTGACCCGGTTGACATTTCGGCAAATCTGAGCGTATTCCTGGTCCTTGGGAAAACCTGAGCCAAACACAATCTCGGGGGGCATGTGTTCACTCCTGGCAAAGACTTTTTGCTGGAGGATGTGAAGGGCTGCATTGTTAGTTGTGAGTAAAAGGAGGTACCTGCTTTCTTGGCTGCTCTTTGGGTCTAGGTTTTGTTCAACCATTTGCAGAGTGCTTGGTCTGGGAATTTCTGTAAGGCTCTGGGAAATTGCTCGAAAGAAAATGACAGGGTCAAAATCCTCTGGCTGTCCACTGAAGTTGCGCAGGATAGCTTCTGCCAGTTGCCGGTCACTTGGCTCTTGTCCGGAGGATTTGACAGCAGCAAATAGCATTTTCACCAGACTGTAATAATCCCTCAGACCAAAAAATTGATTCTTGGCTGTTGTTCTGCAAATTGTCAGGAAGGCATTTGCTAAATGTGGGAAGAGGTGTTTGATCTTCAAAAGAATAGGGTTTGAGGACGCGCAGATCCCTTTTGCCGTGCTCACCAACTCATTTTCACTGGGATCCCACCGGGAAACAAAGATTCCCCTGTTCATCTTTGCCGGGTCCAGAGCCCAGTTTGAGATACCCACAAACCCCACCTTCATGTGTGGGTCTGGCTTTTCATTGTCAATGCAACCATCCTCCAAGAGTGGATGGAGGGTCTTCAAGGGCATCTGTGGCGAGTCCTCTGCCAGCCCTATCTCATCAAGCACCACCACTGACACATACTCGTCCATGTTTTTGTCCTTCTGGAATCGAGCACAGTTGCGAAATGTTCCTATGATGCCCTCGGGACTTGAGTGAGGACTGCACTGGAAGGAGACCATGTGAACCTGCTTGAGCTCCTTAAAAAGATCACATTGAGAATTTTGTCCCTGCATAGCATCAGCTACCACAGTTTTGGCAAGGGACTTGGAGCTGCCTGGCTTGCCAACAAGGAAGAGTGGGATTCTAAGCTCAATGCAGACCACCATGAGGAACACATTTTCTTTGAGAGCTATGTTTTTGGCAATTGTCTCCCTGGTGTGTATGTTCTCAAGAAATAGATCCTGACAGGAAGAAATCTCGTTCTGCAGTGCATCTGCAGAGTTGAGAGGCTCTGGAAAGAATCTACTGATGGAATATAAATACCCCTTTTTGGAAACCAGAGATGGGTAGTAGCACACTCCTACAGCCATAGCCAAGCTCTTCAACGTTCTCCAAACATTATTGAGGTCGTTGGAGTCGCAGAACAAGTGGTGGCTGTGAGTGTAAAACCAAACCAGCACCTTCATAGACCTCTCCACATCTCTCAGGCTTACAAAGCTGCACTCGTCCTTTCTACTGCGCATGTATTCCTGGGAGGCAGCCAGCACATTCGAAATGATCTCGTCGCAAACCACAGGCAAATCATGGTCCTTCACATTCCTCCGAACGATCTGTCTAACGTAGGAGAGCTCTGTTGAATCGCTCAACTGCCCAAAGTCCCAGACGAGGGAAGCCATGCTGGGTGGCAGTGGGTGAACACGGTACACAAGCTGCCTCAGAGGGACTTTACCAATGCGGTCGGCCGTTTCTCCGGCTTTCACTCTGTACCCTAAACCCGCACGCTCCAAACGCTCCACCATTTCGGGTGAATGTTTCCGGTAGGGGTTGCAGGCAGCGATTATCTTCAAACCGCTGTCTGTCTTCAAAGGACGTCCCTGCACCGTGCGATCACACAGGACCTCCTTAATGGCAAAAATGGATTCCGTGGTGTTGGCCTCGTCGAAGAACAAAACGGTGTCTAGGTTGTGCGTTTTTCTGTTCTCCTCTGCTAGTATCTCGGCCTCTCTCACCTTCTTGTAGATCATGTCGGCGGTGGTCCCTCCGTGCACTTTGACCAGCTTCATGTTCTCCACCCGTCTTTCCTCCCTCTGTAAGTCACAGAGAAAACGCACTAATCGAGTCTTCCCGCAGCCGGTCTCTCCCATGATGATGACTGGAATACCGCACCGGAATCTCATGTGAATGGCTAGCATTTTCATCACGTTGTCGGCAGTGAGCTCGTATGTGTCGTCTGGATCAAATGCTCCTCTCACCTTTCCCTTCTTGGCGCCAACGACCAATGAAAGCCGCTTGATTTTGTCTGCACGATCTAAACTGTCAAAGTCCTCAGTCAGATTGATCTTCTGTCGTTCTAGGTCTATCATGAGTTTGTGTGTCATGACGTCTCCCATTAGCACTTTTTGGCTGCGGGGGTCCACTGCGTTCAGAGTGTCTCCCCTTGGACTTTTCTTCACATTGAAGCCGAGAAAAGACATGGAGAAACGGTCAGCGTTGAAAAAGATGTAGGGGTGGGACTCGCATTCCCAGCGCTTGCGAATGGTAAGGCGAGCGAGAAGATCCATCTCCAGGTTGTCTGCAAGAACAGGCGAAGGGCTCTGATCCGAAGTGTCCATGGATGGGGAGGCAAAGTCACGGGCCATCAAGATCATGAATTTCACAATGAAGGCCTTAAACCCAGGCAGGAGGTCACCCAGGAACTCTGCGTCACAGAACGCTGAGTTCTCACAGTCTTTGAGCTGCACGTTCAGAAACCAAGTGAAGTTCTTCAACTCAGCCCAAGAGGGATCTTGCATGCCGCAGTTGGCCAGAAGGTAATGCAGGCAGTCAATAGGATCATTCTCTCTGGAGCCTGCATGGTACTTGAATGCATCCAGGTTGTGATTGTTGTTGAAGCGCTTTAGAAACTGATAAGGTCTCTGAATCCCTTCACTAGAAAGCTCTAGCTCATCCATCATTGGGTCTAAGGTTCTTCTTTTCAACTGGCCTCTGTTGTCCAGCAGTAGTTTTTGCACCTCCTTTGGTGGTCTGCAATGAATGGTTGGTAGAATGTCAAGCAGTCCATATCCAGTCTGCAAATACAAAATGACACAGGGAATACTATTTAATCATAATAGCTGAAATAAAATTTAAAAAAGAAAGAAAATATTTCTCGTCAAGCATTAATATTTTGTGTAATATATGATGTTTTTCAAAACAGTCCACTATATTTACCTCCTTTGTCCCAGGATGGTGTTGGTGCGTGCCTTGGCATGGTCTAAGAACCTCGACGGCAATCAAATGGGAAGCATTTCTTCTCCACAGCATTCCTTGGCTGTTACTCAAACAGCCCAAAACCAATAAATGAAACAGGAACTCCTCAAGGGCCGAACTGACCTGTCGATAAACAAAAAAAGCATATGTGAAAACAGCTGAGGGTACGGCATCAACTGGCTCAGAATGAAAGCCAGAGGCTTGTCTTCGCATAACAATTGTGCGTGGCTGGATTTCGACCTACTGCAGCAGTGTCAATGTGAAGGACCACTGCGTCTTGTTCCCTTAAAGGTGCCAGTCTATTTAATAGAGACTGAACAAAGGGGTCCACATCAACACATGGTTCTATCAGTCGGATTCTAATATGCTCAGCATTGCAACAGGTCAGCTGGAATCTCTCATGAAGGCGATCCACGTAAAGGGATTTCCCTAAGGATGAAGACAGATTGCAGTATAACAATACAGCTTTCCTCTGGAGGGTAGTAATGCTCAGTATGTGTAAGATTGATTATGAAAAAGGTGTACTTTTTTAACAATTACTACTCAAATTAAACATAAATCATATAAAAATATGACCAAACAATTTATAATATTGCACATTATCTACAAATTAGGTATAGTATAGTTATCAAAAAGGCAATTTTATTTCTATAATACAACAATCAATAACCAAATCTTCATGAACCAATAAGAGAAGCCTGAGTTCCCATTAATATGAAAACAATGGCAGGGATAAAAAAAAAAGGTATTCCTGCCCTTACCAACTGCAGGGCGCGTAGAGGACACCACCCAGACAGACAGTTTGTCTGGATAGACCTGTGAAACGGGGCTCTGGGGAAACGGAACGGTGAAGTGATGGCGGAGATATTCCTTTGCCATCTCAGCACTCACGCCCACCCCTGCCTGCACTTTGTGGTTGCTGAAGAACGAGGGCACATATCTGTGCTGGTGCAGCACGGGACTGACCAGCACCAAGCGGTAGTGGGGGCCCGCGCTCCTCTGCAGGGCCTCAAAGCGCTCCCCCAGGGCCACGCTCACGTCGTAGCCCAGCAGCCCAGGGTTGACCAGGGTATAGATCTTCTGCTGGCTGCCGCTGGGACCTCGGCCCAGGGCCCGACGCAGGAAGATCTCCACCTCCTCCTCGGTGGTCTCCTCTCCACAGGACAGCACCTCGTCCGTGGAAGGGAGCGGCTGCTCGGGGCTCTCGGTGTAGAAGGAGAGGGTGGTGCTGAAAATCTCGGGCGAGGGGCAGATCACCAGGTTGGGCCGCCCTTCCAGCAGGGCAGAAGGCAGCCTTCGTATGACGTGCTGTGGGTTGGTTTCAGAGAGGCGGGAGAGGCAGCAACCCAGCGTAGCGATGTCCAGGTGGTGGCTGAGGTACCGCGGCATGTCCTCCTTGAAATGCCTCCATAGGTCTTCGACTCTGTCCTTAGAGGCCTCCCACGCGACGTCCTCCTGAGCAGGCGAGACGCTCACCGCCGAGTCGTCCTCCATCCCGTCATCCTCCAGTGAAGGAAACCACTCTCCTTCACTGTCGCTGCTGGTGGGCTCTCTGTGTATCGCAGATGTGAAATCCATGAGCGGCACGCTGTCTTCAACTTCAGGATCACCATCATCATCAAACTCACAGTCATCATCATCGTCCTCTTCACTGTCATCTGCAGAGGGGGGCTGCTCTACCAGCATGCCTGTTACACGTGCAAAGACGTCTCGGACATCGTTGAGGGTGCAGCGAGGCTTGATGGGCGACAGCAGGTGCCACACTTGTTGGGGAGCAGAGACCCGCCTTTGGCACACTTTGTGGACCCAGTGGCACAGGTACACCATTTGCTCGGCGGTGTAGTGGTTCAGCGCGTGGAACTCGGAGCGCTTCTCGCTGACGAAGGCGCACCACTCCCTGTGGCACGTCTCCATGGAGCGACACAGCTCCTGGAGCTGCTCGGTGACCTCCCCGCGGCAGAGCATCTCTTCATCTCGCAGGGAGAAAGACATCCGGATGCACGGCTGGCTCTCCGGGCTGCAGTGTACCTCAGCTTGCCACTCTCGGAAAAGCATATTGCCCGAAGACTGCATTTGAAGGAGGATAGTCCCCAGTCTCTGTACCCCCTCAAACACCTAAAGATGACATACGAATGCAAATAATGAACAAATCATTAATTAAATTCTGAAATCATGTAATGTCATTGTATTGTACAGTGGTTTGTATATTTTGTGTAACAAATAAGGAGAAAGCAATATGATTTGCTTATTTATTTTTATTGACATGTAATTCCCTTTTTAATAATATGGTACGACCATTCTACATAATATTCACTTACCTGAGTGAACCTATTAACCTGCTGTTTTCCATGTTCTCCTTTGGATGACATCAGCATGAGTTTGTTCTGTAGCTCCAGTAGTTCCTCCAAGTTGTAATCCTTCTCCTCATGCTGCTTTCTCACTCTGACCAGAATAAGACTCTGAAGACTTCTCTACAAAGGTATGGGAGTAAAGAGTTAAACTTATCTTTAAGGGATGTGTGCACACACAAGATTTGTCCTGTGACACTAAACGTTTTACAAATTCACCTAAAATGGCTATTTCAACCTATTGGTCACAGTTAGAGTGGACTATGCCATGCCTAATAGACGCCGCGTGTACAGGGGACAAAACGTCCACATCCCTCACCTTTGCTGTGTGTGTTTTGGGCCAGCCTATGAGGTACACCCCCTGGGCGTTGATGGCCGAGGCAAGGGAGAGAGATGACTGCTCCACAGAGCCGTGGGTTTCCTTCAGTCCTTTGAGCCAACTCAGCCAATGCATGGAGTCCCTCTGGGTAGACAGTCGTGTTTTTAGCATTAACCTTTGCTCACTGATTTGAATAGGATAGCCAATTGAAACCAAGCAGAAGTGCCTCACCAGTTTATCGGGGAGTCTCTCGTCTCGGCGTAGGGTGTCCCACACTTGTCTGGAAGAGGCCATGAACTGCTCAAACCCGTCACTGGGGGAGAGGGAGAAGAGCAGGGGGGCGTAGCCCATCACAGCATCCAGAAAGCAGGCTACACGGTCAATTTCTGTGTCATTCTCCCCGGCAGAGATGGAAGCCAGGTCCACAAACACCTTCACGTCACTCATGTCTTGAGAAAGAGAGAGAGAGAGAGAGAGAGAGAGAGAGAGAGAAAGAGAGAGTGTAAACAAGCATCCATTGATAGGTTCCACTGTCACTTCAAGCATTGTCCATGACTCTACCTCCGTATAAGGGTTATTTTAAAACAACTGACAGGGAACTCTGGATGCACGGGGATTTACTTTTGAGGGTGTCTTTGACCCAGGACACGAGATCCTGGCTCTTCAGGAACACTTCCAGGCAGGCAGTGTGCTGCTCGGTGACCATGGACAGCTGCTGCTTGGCACCGATAAGGTCCTTTGTGAGCGAGCCCAGGACCCTCTTCTTAAACGCCTCGTCTTTCTGCGTGAAGAATAACAAGGTCACACCATCGAAATACATTTCCAGCAATAACAACACCTAAAAAAAATTGTGTAAATGAAATGTTAATGTTAAAACATGTTAACGTAACAATTGCGTGAATGAAATGGGCGTAGGCTAAGTTACCAGCTGGGTGAGGCTGTGGATCTCGCTAAAGTCACCGCTCAGTTTCAACCTAGTGGCAATCTTCAGTATTGCACTAGCAGAGGCTGACGCGTGGTGGAGCTGCCGGTACTCTTGGATCATCTTAATTCTTCTCTCGACCCAGTTAGGTTCCAACCCATCGTAACCCCGCAACGTCTCCGCCATCAGGCCCAGTTCTCTCTCCATCTGCTTTCCATCTCCTACATCCCCAGAGTCCTCCAGGGCTTGGTCGAGCTCCTCGAACGAGACCAATGCTTTCGAAATTTTCAGGCCCAGCTGGCAAAACTCCCTCCGCCTGGGCGTCCAGATGCAGTCACAGACCTGTGTTAGAGTCAAGGCCACAGGGGGGGCACCGGGCTGACCCCCCAGGGCCATCTCCTCGGCCCCCCTCTCCCAGGAAGTGAGGATGAGGTTACTGCGATTCAGCTCATGCATCTCCCTCGCCATGTCCACAACCTTCTGGGTCGTGGTGTACCACAGAATCAGACCAGGGTCGGACACCTCCCCCTGGCTGCAGTCTCGGACAGCCACAAGTTTATTCAAGCTGACTGACTGGTGATCAGCTCTGTGCTGGTCTTCAACAGCGGACATCTCGGGAACTGTAAAATAAAGACTATCCCTTGTTATTTGGACTTATTTGGACAATGTGTGAGCAAATGTTTGCATCCGTACAAAAACCAACCTGTGATGTGCTCCGAGACCTTTCCTATCATCTTTATCAGCGTGTCCATGTGCTCTCTTTGTCGAGTGAAGGCCTGCAGGTCTTGTTCTCTCTGAGTCAGGATCTTGGCTGCATCAACAGGTATGCCCTCCACCTTGGCACTCTTCTTATCTATAAAGACATTATACAGGTCCACACCAAATGCCATATAAGACATCAGTACATCAGTACATAGTATAATGAGTACATCAGTATATTCTTTAAATTTGAACTGGAGAAAAGATGTTTTCTAATCAAAATTGTATATATATTTGGAGCCCTTACACTGGCGATAGAGCTTCTTGAACTGTTCTTTGTGTTTCAGGGTGGCCTGAAGGTGCCCCAAAGGTATGTGTCCCCGACAAAGGGACTCTACCAGGGAGGCCAGGGTATTCTGGCAGCCACGGACCACCTGGCCGGCAGCATCATCCATCTGAACAGGCTTCCAGTCACCTGCAACCAAATAAGGTGGGCAATTCATGTGTTGATCACCATAAAACAACCTTTCTAATCATGCAAACCAGATTGAATTGACTGCAATGATCATTACCTTCAGACAGAATGTGATAGATGACGGATTGAGGGCTCAACAGCTGGTTAATGTAGTTGTGTTCAAACCGAGCGGCAGACTCAACCACAATGGCGGACATAACAGTGGATGGGACTTGTTTAGCAGCAAAGTGCAGTTTCTGGATCAGATCTCCTTCTTTCCCTGCCTGAAATCATAAATACGTAAAGTTAAATATTGCAGTATACGTAATATATAATCTTATCTTCTCTAGAATAGAAATGTGTTTTATAGAAGAACAAAAATATAATTACCTGGCAGATGCTCTTGATAGCGGACTGACACTGCTCCTGAAAGACGGTCTGTATCATGCTGTGGCTTTTCCCTATGGCCTGGGTTGATGACTCCAGGCAGCACACCATTACGTTATCCACATCGCCATTCTGCAAAACAAAACGATAATAGAGGACCTCACATAGCATTCGGAGACACTATATTGTCTTTGGTGAGGGTCATGACTGTCCGTGTCTATGTGTGCGTACCCTGGAGATCCTTTTCCTTAGGTCTCCCTCCAGTCTCGACCTCCAGGCAGCTGACACACTCTCAAGTGAGCACTCAACCCTCATCATTGCATCCCACATCTACAAAAAAGAAAAGAAAACGTGACCACACAGGAGGTGATAAGTTAATAAAGTTAAAATGGTCAGTGGATAGTAACATGTATAACATTACATGTACAGTGTCTGTTGCTGTTACTGTTGTTATTGTTGTAGTAGTGTACTGATTAGACATGTTTACCTCTATCTCTTTAGGGTAGGTGAGTGATGTGGACTGCTTCAAAAGGGGAAGATCAAGCAGCTCATCTCTCCACACACTGAAGTTAAGCTGCACGTTCTCCAACTTGTCAAGTAATTGCTTCAAAGTGTTGTCAGCATCATTGGACTGAAAGACAATAGTGAAAACATGAGCTGTTCTGTGGGAAAATGTCTGAAGATTTTATTATCTACAAGGTCCAGAGACCAAAGCTAAGAAGGCTGTGAAAGGCATCTACCTCTTTTGGAATAGATGCATCCACTAGTTCTGCTAGTTTCAGCACTACTTGATAAGCAAGCACTGCAGCCTTGTACCATGGTATAAGTTTAACCATTTTGCAAACTCTGATGAGGACACTGATGCCACATGGCAGGACTGACTTTGCCTTTCCGGAGTCCATCAACCTGTTAATCACAAATGACAGATGATAATACAGAACACATACAAATGTAATCAATAGTTATCACTTGGTGATGTGATCTTGCAAAGGTAGTTACCTTTCTTTGTCCTTCGCTACTTTCTCCAGAATATGGATCAGGACCTTTTGAGAAGCCTTAAACATAAGCAGATTTGTCAGATACAGAAGACACATCATAGCTGTAATGCTATGTTAGTTAGTTACCTTTTACAGTATACAGCAGGTTGACAAGTTAAAATAATCTACCTCCAAATTAAGTTGAGTTCTGTTGTGATTTGCATTCCCCACAATTGTTTTAAGCCTATACTGCAGGCTCTGGATCAGGTTTTCCGGAGGAATACCAGCTATCATGGATAATTCTGCCATGTCCGCCAGTGCCACCAGAGTCAGCCAACTGACCAAAACCAGAGGCAAATCTTTAGCCAGATCGATGTGATTCTGGATCACATTCATCATTGTCCTGTAAACAGTCCTCCGTTAGTTTGAACCTTGAACAATACAAATATGTTTCATGTCATGTGTCATGTCATCATGGTAACTTTAATGTGTGTTGTTATTGTGTGTGGGGGGGGGGACTTGCTTTCGTTTGTCAGAAAGGTTTTGTATGTTCTCTCTGAAGATGCTGAACTTCACGCCATTAAGTCCTGCCCAGCCTTCCTCCTCTACACTGGGGCCCAGTCTAGCAGCATCTGCTCCTGGCTGTCTCAGCTTATGTAGCAGAGGAACAAGCAGCACGAGTTCCGATACCATTTTATGTGCACAATGGTTCATGAGTCCTATAACAGTACTATTGGGGGAAGACAAAAACATTTATGTCAGACATTAATAACAGATCAATTGTCTTGGAAGCAGTATTCACCGGCTTGCAGAACACAGCAAAATAAATAATAACAGTAATATGTCTCCCTAAAGGATGATTAGGGGAGGCATTTTAAACCGGAAGACTGCAAAAGAGGGTAAATATGGGCATGTAAAATGATGCAATGAAGGAAAACTTACAATTGTGGGGCTGATAATGCACTTCGAACATAGTCAATGTTTTTGTCGTCTAATGCGGTGTCCGAGGATAGTACATGGCAAAGCTCAGCCACTCCCTTCGCTCCTAGGTCTAGTCCGCAGTTCATGCTGACCCTGAATACTGACAAGCCCAGCATCAGAGGGTTGTTATCCGTCTTGCTCTTGGAAGCCGTGCCTTTTGACTCTCCATGTAAGAACTTTATCAGCCGCTCAGATATGAGCTCTAACACCTATGGAAAAGTAATGCAAAATAGATTGGATAAATAGCCATTGAAAATGGTTGATTGATAACCATATAATATGAATGCCTTTACGGATGCCCTACCAACCTTGATCTGTGGGGGGTTTGAATTGTTTGGGTAAACCACGCTTTGGGTTGCTGTGTGGAAACTGTTTTGCAAATGTTTCACGCTCTGAGCAAATGTCTGAGTGTTTTCCTCAGTGAATGAATTCCATTTGTTAAAGGTTCTGTCCAGAAGTAATTCAGCAGACTTCTGCCAGGAATCTGATATCTCCTTCCCTTTTGTATTTGTCCATCTCTCAAGCAAGCCCCGGATAGACCAGGGTGCAGTCTCTTGACGATGAATATGACCTTCATAAAGGTGCAGGTCTGAAGGAATAAAAGGACATTACAACTCATTACCTACCCAATTAGGCACACATTATAAGGAGAGGAGGTTCAGAGTTTATGTTATACCCTTTATGTTGGATTCAAATGGAATACAAATATGCCTTGTGGCTACTTCTGGGATATGTTTTTGACGTTGCTGCACGCCATATTGGTAAGCAAACCATTGCCCTCTCGGAACATCACATTCTTCAACGCAAAGTTTTGCCTCCATTATATAGCCTGATGTCTTTAATCCCCTAAAGACCAAATGAAAAATATTTTTGGAATATCACATTTATCCTGTAATTAATGCCATTAAATTAAACACCACCACAAACAATAAACACTTACTCAAAATATGTTATTTCAAGTGGAAAATCTTTGTAAGTACATAACATCAGCTTGTCATGTTCTCTGTTGAACCTGAACTTCTTGTCCAATATGGCGTAAAAGTGAAATGTGAACACTGGACAACTGGAAAGCCCAGTCACTGGGCTGGCCTTTCTGCTAAAGGAAAGAAATTGTTTTGTTTGTTTATTTGTATTAATAGTAAAAGAACATTTTAATGAATTGTAGTTGTTAATCTAATGGAAATTTGGAATAAACTACTAAAAGCAAACATTCTACACGGCAACATGTAACAGATGATTGTCTAAACTCACTGGTGTCTCTCACTCTGGGATGTTCTCTGTTCTTGGTCAGCTTTCAAAGTGGATGGTTCCCTTAACGCCTCCTCAGGTTTATCTTTCTCTCCTGTCACGGTTGTAGCATAAGACACAGCCTGGGCTCCCCCAGAGGCAATCACATTGACTCCAGTTGACCCATCCTGTGTTTTTGAGGTCTTGCTTTCCACTTCTTTGGCCCCTGCATTCTCTCCTCTTGGTGGATCAGATGATGTTCCCGTGTTCCCGGTTTCTGTATTGCTAACAAGCTGAGTTGAATCTGATTGTCCACCTTGCTTTACCTGAGTAATGTCTTGGCTGTTCTCTTCCATTGGAGTTTTGTCACTGCTGCCATCTGCCAATGGCTGAGCAGCAAGGATGTGGTTGTCTTGGCTAGACTGAGTGTCGCTAATGCATTCATCTGGAATTGTATTTTTAGAGGCGGCAGGTTCTGTTTGCGTTTCTTGGTTCTTTTGAAACAATATATGGGTCTGGGTTCCTCTAGTCCTGCCTTTATATTTCCGTGTTTGTGTCTGGGCTTGTGCTTTAATTACATGTTCGCAGTTCTGTACTTTATCGTATTCTAAATTGCTTATGGAATTCTCTGGCTGGGACTGAGGCTGACTGGATTGGTCTTTCTGTTGAGTCTGCGTTCCTATAGCTTTAGATTGGTCTATTTTGGTCTCCATATTATGAATGGCCTCCTCTCGAGTGTTCTCAGGGGGGGGCAGGCTTTCAATATCACCATCTCTTTGAGAGCTAAGCCTTTTCTTTTTTCTCCTATTATCTCTCCTTCTTTTCTTCTTTATATCTTGACTTTTTTTACTGGACTCCCCTTGTCTTTGTTCCTTGAGGACAAAATCAGGATAGCAGTCATGTATTCATTTTTCAAGATGGACAGAGCCATAAAAAAATCATTCACTGATAAGATGTAAACACTAGGCTTTCTGATTAATTTCATTGCAGGCCAACAAAATGTCTTATCATATATTATAGTGACTACCTACCTGCTGCCCTGTCCTGGGTCTCTTAGTGGCAATATCCTCTGTGGCAGTGACTTCTGTGCTGCGATCCACAGTGCCATGCTGTTCAACTCCAGTTGACACACCTTGGCACAGCTGAGCTCTGTGAGGATTTCCTCCATGGACACCACCGTCAACTTGCCCCGCCTCCATTTGAAGGGAGGACAATCCCCGACAGAGTCCTGCTCCTTCCTCCTCTGACCAGCGACCACAATGGGTTTTTGATAGTCTCTTACTTTAAGAGAACACCACGTAAGATAAATGTTTAGAGTAGCTATTGAGTAGATATTCTTGACATATCACATATTCGAGTTTTCTTGGAAGTGATATAATGAAATGTTTCAGTGAAGCGATCAATGTTACATTCTTAGCACGCAACCAAGTTATTGCTAGTAACCAATAAATTAAACAGAGAAAGCAAGATACTCGAAACAATGTTGGAATTAATTATTAAAGCTTATAGCTTATGCTTTATGTTCCATAAATAGAAGCAGGGCCCGAATCTGTACCATTAAAATACGATAAATCATCTGGCATTGACAAATTAAATAACACTTTGGTCAACGACAAAAAAGGCATACTTACAAACCCGACTCGACGCACTAATCACCAACTCAACTAATGTTTTGTGTTTGCAGCAAAATATATAGCATCTACGGTCAGACTCCCACTCATGAATCAAGAGTCTTGATAGGTTTCAGCGCTGGCTACTTTTTTTGTGATTACCTGTCATACTGTAAACTCAAGGGAGTGTAATAAAAAAACTCGTATTCTAATTCCCCATGGATGGACGCGTAGGAGAATAAATGCGAAAGCTAATTTCCTAGAAAGTTTTATCGTAACAATTATTACCCGTTAAATACAATACACACTTGCACATATTTTAAAGCAACATTAATTTGTTAAGTTAATTTGGGTCCGAAAGAAATGCCCAAAACAGTGGCAGCGCATATGATTGTGAGACAGTCCCTGAAGTCAGTACTTTCAGTTTCATTTATCACAGTATTCGAGCTCAGTAAACTCAATTGTTGATGGGAAATGAAACATGAAACTTTAAAATCATGGGGCATAGGCCTATGGCACACATTCACGGAACAGTGGACTTTATATTTGTGACATATTCAACTGTCTAATGAACAGTTTGCCATGTACAACAAAACGATTAACCCTGTATTGAAAATTGTGAAAATAAATGACACGAGCAATTCTATAAATGAAAAATAATTTTATTTTCGAGGAATTTGTCTCTAGGCCTAACTTCAAAACAATGCGGGCTATCCCTCTCCAAATTAGATGGACTATTGACTGATCATTTAAAAATCCCCCACTTCATGCCGAATTCCTAATGGGGAGTTGTGTTCAAGTGGATCTGTAGCATTCAAGTATACACTGGCACCACTAAGTGGACAAAATACAATCTATATCTATGAGTTAGTCTGAAAGAGAGGGTAAAAAGAGGATTGTAAAACAATATTTACAGTTCATACACTATTTCATGTCTGTATGTGATCACTAATTATTTTCTAACAGAGAGGAGCAATTACAAAAATATAGGGTAATTATGGTGAGTTAAATTTTCATTCATAAGAATTCATAACCTATCTGCCACAGGAGAATGAAGGTATGGTTTGAGGTCTCTTGTATTTCAGGTCTAGAACCCATCAGGCTTCTTGACCCTACGGATCACAACCCGATTCCTGCGTCCCTGGGGTCTGCTACCCTCTTCAGTCGGTGTAGCATTCTCTTCACCTGGGACAAAGCCTGGTGGACGTTGCTCTGCTCTGGGAGGTGAAAGACTTCTCCCTGCTCTCACATCATCCACAAAGGCCTCTACCCCTTCAAACTTGGTGGTAAGCTCCCCTAGACGTTCTTTCAGAGCATTGAATTCCTTGTAGAGGTCTCCCAAAGCATCTGACAATGGTGGAATCCTAGCAATGAACAATCATAGGTGAATATTCTAATACAGGAGGGTGCCTGGTACAATAAACACATAATTTTAAAAAAACATTGAGTTAGGTCAACGGGAATTTTTTTAAATGGGAGATTATTTAATTAATTGACAGCCTCATAAATTACACGAAGCTGAAATAAAAAGTAGATGACCCACAACTTTCACCCACCTCCCATAGTCAGGCAGCACAGTACTGTGGTCATTAAGGAGGAGGTCTTTGACTTGAGTCATGATTGCATATTTCCAGTTGTCCAATACCAGGGTAAGGTTAGCACATCCTCTGGTATTTACTTTCTCTGCTGCATTGTTTCAAAATACACAGGATACTGCATTACAATATCCTCTATGTCATAGAAAGTGAAACAATTTACAAGATTTCAGAACCAAAACATTTGAAACATTTTTAAGCTAAAAATCCACAGATGACACTCATAATCTGGTATTGTTTACGGTAAAACCTGTTCCAATCACTCACCATCGGCTCTGTAGTCCCATTCCGAGTTCTGCTGTCTTCGTTGAGCAGCACACAAAGTCGGCAGGAGCAATGCAAGAGATAGAACAGCTTTCATCCTGATTTACAACTTCAAGTCATAACACAAAGTAATTTTAATTTAAAACAAGAAGTGATTGACCAAAAGTTAAACTGTATAATGAATAGGATAGTTTCCACGGTTTATATTAATAAAATAAGTGCTGAATTATTACTTAAGATGGGACTATCCTCTCAAAATAATGTGTTTCTGTTGTGACAGAATGCAATGCCGCAACCAGTAAAACAAGGATATCCAGAGGATAATCCAAGGAATGAATACAATCTGGAAGTAAACTTGATTTATACAGTATGTTCAGCTCAGCCCCCTCAAGACCCAGAAGAGGGCGTGTCTTCAAAGGCTCCAATCCTGTTACAGGCGTGCACACACACAATATGAAAGTCCCAAAGCAGCTTTGATAATCTTACTATAACATAGATTTTGTTATAATATATATATATATATATATACTGTAAAATTCAAGGGACATACACACACTCATGAACTGCTCCTCAGTCACAACATGTGTTTTGATCCTGTAGGTATCTAAGTACTTTGTGCATCACGTCTGCCGTACATGTTTAAAAATGTCTAAGACAGAACAGCTGAATTGTAGTGGATAGAAGGTTAGCATTAATATGGTTCCGGCTGCCAATTCAGACATTTTGGATGTAATAATTCACCTCATCTCTAACCTTCATCTGCTGTCCATCTGTGTCGTCAGTCCAGTGTCTGGAAGATAAGCTTGACCAAACAACTTAATCATGACTAACTGATTCCTCATAAAGAAAAAACTTTAAAGCATTAAAGTGTATTGAAAGCAGGTGAAGAAGGAACAATGTGTGAAATTGTCTTCATTATGGACAGAACGTGTATACGTTTTTTCATCCCATACCATTATAGCATCGTTCGAGATACAAATGTAGACCCACATTAAAGCAACCACTTTAATAATAATTTACTGTGATCATAAAATAAATTAGGCCATAACATCACAACTCATGTGTGCACAAGGAATCAAACATTCTTTTAATTAGACATACCATGAGTACGGTAATCAGTTAGGTGTAATATTCTGAGGTGTCTCAGTATTTTATAAGCAAAACTTTACATTTAATACAAATTTGACAGTACACCCTTCCATTATAGGAATTCTTTTTTATTGTTTCACAGGTACTTCTGTAATTGAAAATTCAAATCCACATCTACAGAATATATCTTTGTGGATTCCCAATCAGCTTGATGGGAAGTGAGGACAATGCACTGCCATCCTTTAGCATGACATCAGATAATTGCTGTCAAAAATTCACACAGGGGAGGGCAGTAGAAACAGGCAAAATTATTTTTCAACCATTCCTAAATTAATCTACAACTAAAAATATATACTCACTTCTTCAATGGAATTACTCTCAAGCTCTTACAAAAAAAGCACAAGTCTCATAAATATCATAATTTTGCAGCCCATGACCCCCCACCCCCCTCTCAGTTGATAAGGCCAGCTCCCTCAACAGTGCCTCATGAAGGGCAAAAATCTCCAGGGCACTTGGACCAAATGAGCCTTTTGATGAAGGCTAGAAGGCTACAAGTTTTATTTGTCATCTTTTAATGACCCAAGAAATAATCAAAAGGTACAGAATAAGTGCTTGTATTTCTGGACAGTCATAACATCGAATGACTCCCTGTTGATTGGAATGAGCTGTGTTTGTTTCTTCAGTGTACTAGAGTAGGGAAAACCTAACGATCAATTCAAACCTTACCATCCACATGTGCATGGCACATTGGAATGCCAAAACACACGCACTGGGACGTTATTTTTCACTCCGTTTTGAACCTGCTGCTGCTCGAATTTTCAAGAGTGAAAGTCTTTGAAGGCTACGTAAAAGACAAACCCACAGGGACACAGCAAACCAAAGCCATTATCCACGTTTCAGCCCATATGGCCCCCAACGCCAGTGAGACAGAAGAGATGAAGCCAGGTAGCCGAGAGAAAGGGAGCGAGAGATATGGCAATGAAGGTCTGAACACTGTCTGTCTCGGTCAGCACCTCAACATGAATACTGTGCCATTCAAAAAAATAGCATGGGGATTATGTTTAGCAAAAATGGACACAAACAAAGAGGCTACATATTTTTGCCAGTTTAAGATTAGCACACCAACCCCAAAAATAGATTAAACCATGGTTCTCTCTCCAAAGGCCCAAAGTGGGCCATCACTCTTAAAGGAAATAAATAAACCGCAAGAAATGCCAAAGCCTGGATGACAGGTAGCCTCTGACCTGTGTGAGAAAAAAATAATAAAACATGGTAGGATATGCAGCTGTGCACCTGTCTTCCATTAGGATGACAGGGAGATTTAGTCATGTGATCAATTGTGGGCAAGGGACTTTGAAAGACAACCGTTCAGAGATACTTTAAATGTCTTGAATTTGACTGCTGCAATTGGATTTGAAGGTAAGAGGGCTTTACTACAAGTGAGCAAAGACCAAAATGAAAACTCAGAAGTCCAAAATATCGCTACAATCAAATATATATATATAAAAAAAGCTAAATTAAACAAGAGCATCGATTCTCAAATGTATATGTACATTACTCCAGAATAAGTTGTGAAAGCGGGGCACTGGTGTGAGAGCAAAAATCCAAACACTAGAGTCTTTGCTGTTGTCCTGAGTCACAGCAATGTTTATTTGAGCCAAGAAGCCATCAGATTATTTGGGGGGCCGTGGATGGAAGAAAAGGAGCCTTCTGTCAAAGTGCTTTGCCTACACGCTTCCCTGTCGGTCTTGGGTGCCACTGGAGAGGGTGATATACCGGCACGCAGTCAGTTAAACAGCTCAACAGTGAATTTGGTGTAAACAAGTGCATCCTTTTGCTTTTGTCCCCTACCAGTCTGTGAGATGGGAAGGACAGAGTGGCTAAGGGAGGACGGGGTAAAATACACAAAAAACGAAAACAAAAATAAAAAAAACACGAAGGAATATTTCAGAAAAAAAAAAAAAGGACACCACCGTCTCCCAGCTGCTCCCGGCGCTGCAATGTTGTTGTCATGTTAAAGAGAGGGGCGAACACGCTGGGCGAGAAGGGGACGGGGGGGATGGGGGCATTGTGAGTGGGTGCAAAGCGGGGCACAGCGGGAGACGGCGTTGGGCTTTAACTACGGGGCAGGCTACACATCTCACAGAGCTCTGTGCCGGGCTGGTTCATGAAGGTGCAGTGGAGACAGGACCACATGGCAGAGGAGGAGGCAGGGACCGAGGGGCCCATGGCCCCGTACTCTAGAGAGCTCGACGGCTGCCCGCCCACCGTGCCTGGAGGGGGAGAGAGAGAGGAGTGCCACAGGCATCAATAAACAAATACATATGTTATTTATATATAGAGAGAGAATTGTGGAAATACAAGTTTGCAGTGACGTACTGCACAGCTGCTCGATGGTGGCCCACTGCTCAGACTTCTTCCAGGTCTGTGCCAGCTCCTCATTGGATGTTTTCACTGCGTCCAGTAAGAGCCCAATGCTGTCCTGTGGAAAGAGTCAGCTAATGTAAGATATAGTCAACAACACCTAGCCATTGAAATCTGAAATCCTAAAGAAACACTTACAGATTACACTACAAGGCAGACCAAACCAGTGTTGTCATTGTCAGGTGAAATTATGGGTTGGTGGTTGCCATTGGAAACAAGCGCCTCTAAAAACTAACATGTGGATATGTTTGTTTAATAACACAAGAGGGCCAGTTGGAGTTATTGAATCATGTTTGTTATCCAGTAAAGTCGCAGTGCCATGGAAACCAAATTAGGCACGAGCTAAACGTTTTTGAAGACTTACAAAACCCATGTTTTCAGCACCAATGGGAGTGCCAGTGGCCAAGCTGCAATCTGACGTGCGTGAACAAAGGAACCGTGAGCAAAAACATCCTGACAAGTAAGTACTTCCACATTGGAGAAACATGTGGCCATAATCGGACAGTTTCGCTATGGGAACTACGACAACCCAAAACAATGTGCTCGTTCACATGCCGCTTTGAAACGGGAGGGTTGAAAGACTGAGTTAGTATGTAATCACTTACTCCCAGGGGCATGACCTCATTTGTGACCAGGAAGAGCAGCAGGTGGAAGTCGGAGACAATATCCAAAAAACTGGTAGAGGTGCACTGGGAGAGGTACGTTGCTAAACTGTGGAAATCCTACACACACACACACACACACAAAGTGTAAAATGCAAGAACCAAGTCAAGATGGATAGTTTTCTGTGATAACAAAAAGGGCTAAAGGGCACAGAGGGATATGGACGTATCGATCAAAGGATAATCCCAGATTTTATGATTAATAAAACAACTGAAGGCTGTTTTTAGCCCTATGGGTAGAGTCTAAGTGGGTACCTGTGTTTCTCCCAGGATGTCACGGTTCTCTATGGGAAAACGTTGTGTTGAAGAGAAGGTATACTGGGGGTCTTTGGGGAAAGTGGTGGTGATCTGTGAGAATACAAAACAGCCATTATGCCTCAGGCAACATTGTGCGAAGAGGGGAAAACATTATCAAATGTCAACGGCAGAAGAATGTTCTTCAGACTTGTACATGCTAGTTTGTTAGAACTGCATTGTAAAGCTCCCAGGCGGCTACAAGGGAACTGCCTGCAGGCTTACTTATCCTTGCTAGACAGAAAATCCTTCGACTCCAAGTAGACCTAGTAGGAATGTTGTGCAAGTGAACCCATAGTAGCCGTAAGAGACAGAATTATACTCACATCTATAATGAGGTATTCCACAGGAAGAGGTCGGGCTAGATATGTGATGTCGTTTCCAAATTTGTCTTTATCCTATTGGTGGAAGAGAGAAAAACATGATTGTTTATGCATTATATATGGTGTAATTCAAAACCAAAACAGAATGCTGTAATCCTCAAATAACAAAAAATTTTATATGCCATTTGGAAGAGAATTCTGTTGCCCTGTGCAGCAGCAAAACAATCTTTCTGATTTGTTCTTGTCATGAAAGGCCCAATGGGTTTGGTATAGACAGACAACTAATTTCCGTCACTCTTCTAGTTGATAAACACGAAGCCAAGTATATGACTGAAAACAAGTGTTCAACTCATTTCAGGCCCAGGCTGGCAAGCTACTCAGGATAATTACTGATTCATGCCAAAACCATGCAAGCCTTATATTCCAATACTTTCCTAATATTAAGCACACTGATGCAGCACAAACAAAAGGAAAACAGCATGCAGGACATGGCTCTGTGTGGCCTTCGGTCTTGTTACCTTGTAGAAGACGTCCGGCACGTACTGCTCGGTGCTCGACTCTTTAGCATAGCCCAACTCTGGGGCATCTCTGCAAGGCAGGAGGCACTCGTCTCGGACCAGAGCCATGCACTGGTTGGACACCTGGTAGCCCTCAAAGTGCACCTGGTTATCAGGGCCGCCTGGACGACAACAACAACAACAACGTATACAACATCCCATTCCATTTTGAAAAGCATTTGTATAGAAGGCTAAACCATTTAGAAAGGGCGGAGTCTAGCTCCTCAGTGTGACATCACATCTATGCAAGCCGCAGGCTATGCCAGTCAGAACCGCAGTCATCTGACATGTGTTATGGAATTCACACCAAAAAGCACAGAGCTGCTGCAAGACTGAAGAGGAACTCCGTGACAGAAAAGGTAACCTTGAAGCAACAGGTGGTGGTAGAGCTTGTTTTGCTGGCCTCAGACCAAAGCCCACTACAAGACTGCTGACAGGGATTAGGGAGCAGCTTCTGTGTGCGCTCACGTAAACACGATACCTGTGGCCACAACGGTAAAGAACTTGGAGCCAAAATGGCCGTCAGGAGAGAGTCTGCAGGGGTTTGATTGTTGGTTCTGGAAGTGTCCAGCTGTGATGCACTCCTCCGCGCTCAGGAAGTACGAATCCTGCACACAAAAAAAGAAAATATGAAAAAACGACGACAACAATTGGTTAGGCTTTGAGTTGGTAGATTATGAAAAAAGACAGTCCTCTTACCTTGTTTCTAGTGTAGCGTACGGTACCTATCCTAGTGTCCTCAGAGAGTAGGTCACTAAATATCCACCCCACCTGCAAAACAACATGCCACACCAATTCAAAGGAAAACACAGTAACAGGACAATCCTCAGTACTTTTCCCCCTTAAAGAAGCCCCATAATCCCAGGCCAGCTCCATAATCACACGTGGCCAAGAGGGGTGGGGGGCATGGAAGCCGAGGAATTCTGATAATGCCCCAATTTCCAACCCCCCCCTGTCCCCCCCGTCCAAGGATAAGATAGATGACCCGACTGGTCTATCTCTGAAGCGCTGAGCTTAAGCACAGATGTTCGGCAAAGCAGCAGAGAACCATTTAGAGTGCCCGGTGGAAACCTCCCTCCCTCCAAGACCTCTCAGTATGTTACAAAATGGCAAATAAAGCTTAACACCGTTTCATTAACGTACATTCCCCGTTTGAACTGACTTTTGCACCAGAGTGATATGGTGTGTTGCCACTGAACGTGTGAGAGGGAGTGACAGGCTGACCTTGCGCAAGCCCAGCTTGGCTACAATTTCCTCCACTGCTGCAGCCTTGGGATCGTCCACCAGCTCTAGACTGTTCTGTGTGGCAACCTAAAAGAGGGTGAAAGACATATCAGAATAGAGGCTGTTTGTCACATCGCTGAGAGAAAGGTTTGATATAGCCGTTTTTTGCACAAAACAATAACATCTCTAATTAATTTATAAGCCACGTAGCTACGATGGGGCTATTCAAACTTCTTTCTTGCACTATTCTGTAACATAAACACTGCCATTCTTCTCCTTATAACAGCTGCAGTACTATATTGGCCTCCATTCCTCCTACTTTAAAAGGTTGAATCTACTGACCTCTATTGGCTCATCCTACTAACTGCAATAGACTGGCGTTGCACCAGGGCATGCATAGACGCTAGTAACTAGCTGCGTGGGAATACACCGCCGGGCGTAGTCCTCACCTGTGGGGGCTCGTAGATGGCCGCCACCTCGGCCCGGATACCAAGAGGGATGTCTTTGTGCTCGGTGTATCTGCCGTACAGGTAGCCCATTCTCTGGCTCCCCGTTTTCCTCCAGAAGTCCAGGAAGCGGTCGGCGATGGTGTGGTTCTCAAACATGATGTTGTCCACGTGTCTGTATTTCTGCGACGGAGGTGGGGGGCAAAGCAGAACATCTCAGCTAAAAACAAACGCAAACCGCATCTCACCAAAATAAATAAAAAAGACAGCGTAATTTATTTATGGGCATGACATGCATTTTTAATGGCATTTCATTGATGCAATGTCATCATTTCTGTCAGACAAGTGGATGGTATTGTACAAGCCCCTACTTGTCTGTTGAGGGTGATAGCGCTGGGCTGACACTTAGTACAGATGCCCTCTGGCCAGGGAGGGTGGCCCTCGCAGCCTGACTTGATCTTACAGCTGATGTTCTCCAGCGCCACAAACTTGCCTCTGTGGACGACACAGGAAAGAGATTAGCGTCGACCAAACACATGTGACATTAGTATTATAAAGGGGTAAATGATTCGAGTGGTGGCCAATCAACTTCCTGCATAACAGTCCCCGCCCCCTCTGGATGGGTGGCAGGCCACTCACTTGTCAGCTCCCCCAGTCAACTTGCGGATGTAAGCGTGGAATGACATGTGCTTGACCGGCGGGTCTAGGTGATTCAGGTAGTCTTCGTCGAAAGGCTGATGGGCACAGGGACATAAAATGGTCAGAGCAGGTGGGAAGTGGCCAATAGAGGACTGCGACGCACACTTCTGCTGGAGAGGCAAAGGCGAGTGGGACTTACCTCTAATGGTACACAGTGCACGCACTTCCCCATGGAACCGTGCCGACACCTGACACAAGGAAAACAACGGTCAATGCCACGACGCACCAGTGATGCACTACAACCCTGACAGGAGGAAAGAGGCTTGGCCCATATCTTACAGCTGGGGATCTTTGTTCCTGTAGATCTTGCCGTCCTGCTTGTAGAGGAACTGGTCGATCTCGTCCTCGGGGATGTTGGGCGTCGAGTAGGAGCGAGAGATGAAGGAGGCAGTAGAGGAGGAGGAGGAGGAGGAGGTGGAGGCAGAGGATGTGGAGGGTAGAGAAGTAGAAGAGTGGGGAGTGGCTGTGTCCATGATCTCTCCTGAAGCCCCGGGGGAACCAGAGGGATACAGGTACAGCATGTCTCCATGCCTGTACAGAGAGAAAGAGGGCTCACAACAGAACTCACACTGCACTGCTAACCCTAGTGTGCAAGATGCATACTAGAATGACCCTACTTGCAGGCAAACAAAGACTTGTTAGGAGGTTCACAATCTCACTTGATCTTGAGCAGGCTGAGGGCCTTGTTCTGGGCCTGGACCTCTCCCGTCTTGTTGCGGTCCTGGTAGACTGAGAAACCATTGGTGGTGAAGCCAAATTCTTTGGCCACCTGCATTACATGGGGAGAGCAGATTTAACAGTGGACAGTGTTTCCAAAATGGGTGAAATAGGGACTGTCAGTAGAGTAGTTAAGGTCATTAGCACAGCCCTGGCACTGTAAGTCTGGTTTGACACAAAAACATGATTTATTTTGAATGTGTTATAGCCTTTTAAGCACCAAAATGTAATTGCATGCATGTAAAGAACTGTCACTTTGCAAGCGATAATCAACTACTTCCACTCACATTTCTACAGTTGAGGGCAAATCCAGCATACCAGGAAAGCCCACTTTAACAACACCAATGAAGTCTCAAGCAACGATTTAAATAATCGAGTGAATCATTATGGCTGGCGCGATCATGACAATTAAATGATCGCAATTTTTCAGGTGATACAATCATTTATAGTCATAATCCAAGTCATTATAAAGGTAATTTGAAACCAATAAATGTTAGAAAGACAAGGCCTAATACATGTGCCTATTATTACACTACCATAAGGCTTATATAATAACATTTATTTTAAATTAACAAAGAAAATTAATCATCAACTAAAATGTTATGATTGTGACAGCGCTAGGATCCTTAGACAAATATTTTGTGTTTTACAAACACAAAATACCATAGCAAATAATGTTTGTCGTTTTCAGTCCCAGCTAGTGCTACAGTTAAATAATATAATCCTCTAAAAATCCCTGCATTCCCTATGCATAAATGATCCACAGCAGAGTCCTGTTTTAACAGAAAGGCATGCATTTTTAATAGGATGGCCTGGTGGCGCCTCTCCCCTGTGACTATCATACTCATCGATTCACTGCTTTGGGAATTCAAATCCTTCCTCCTCCATTTTGGTGACTTTTAGATATCTACATTATAGTGCACTGGCTCCAATTCTATTTTCTTGGGCTTGAGGCAAATAAAAGTATAGAAACTGTATACATCGGTTATATACACGTATCAATTCAACGACAGTCAATCAACTTTCCAACCACTATAATAGTTAAAACGAGATTTAGCGTTGAATGAGTTCAGTCAGACGTTTTCTGTCCAATCACAAAACAATAGAGGGAAAAAAGTGATGAGGCACCATCAAGCTATTTTAACCACTGTTCAAAGGCAGTAAACAAACCAGCCTCTCCACACACCCATCACTCTGTTGAGCCATGCACCCAGACTGGATGCTTTCAAGCCAAACAAGTGACAACACTGCAGCACTGCTCTACCCTCTTCTGCAGTCACAGGCATACATTAAGAGCTGCATGAATCAAGCCTAGGTACAGGCTCACTTTTAGATATCGCTAAAACAGCTTTGCGATGAATAACAAATATAGAAACAAAGTTTAGTGCATGCTTGACAGTTTAATAAAATTACCCACTGGGATGAAATTTAAGAAAATGGAGGTACCACTGTGCATCTCCTATTTGGCCAAGAGTTAAAGGATTCAGGTTTTAGTATGCCGTTGAAACCCACTTAAGCCTCCATGGCACATTTATTTTGTTCAAAGTGTGCAAATGGAACATTTGTGACGACTATTCCTCCATATATAGTTGCAGGGGTGCCGCTTCAAGGTTGTTAGTCAAATCAAAACACAAACCTTACAATGTGGTAGTAGTAGAAATTGTTACAAAAATCCATCTTTAAATTATTTGAAATATAAATGTATAGCTAATCGGTTTTATTTAGGTGTAACGTTGCTCTTTAATTCTTCATATAGCCAATGCCCATGTCTTATATTGTTAGTGATTGGTTAGGGTAACACACCTTCTTCAGGAAAACCGTGGCAGTTTCTTTTTTGGTAGAGGAAATTTTCTTCATCCCATCAGGGGACTGTACCCGGATTATCTATGGGTGAAAGATTACGAACCAAATAATATTTTGTTCAACAACGGTATTACTTTAGATATAATTTCCTGCAATAATTGTAATCACACACAATTCATTAGCTGATATGGGCAGACGATAGCATGAGAATGAATTACAAAATGGACATTTACTGCGATCCAGTAACGTGAAGTGAATGTCAAAACAAGTTATTCTGTGGACACAGTAGCTGTCAGAAACAGTAACGTTAATACTAGATCTCAGTGACCCAAACCAAGTGCAAATTATTCGGCCATATCACGTTGGTCACATTTAAGCATGCCAAACGATTCATACAATTTTTACCAGGCATTAGCTGGTAAGTACCATAACTACTGTTAACTAGTTAGCCGCTTTGTCAATCAACATACACCAATAATTTTTCAAAAACCCAGTTGAAGACAAGTTGAAGTTGGCTAACGACACTGGCTAGAAAGCTAACGTCAGCTAACGTTCAACAAGATTATTTCGTCAGACAGATTCATCTTGCTGGGCTATCTCACGCCATCTTCCTAAACTTGGAATGTATTTAGTAGTATAATTTGATGCTTTCGCTGACTTTGATAAAAATGTCAGAAAACGTTAGCAAGGTACATAGCTAGAGTTGGCTAACGCTAGCAAGAGCCAAATGGGCCCAGTCATTCTAATGGCTAAAAGCTAGCTAGCAGTTGCTAGTCGGTTTAATTCTGCTGCCTCATCATTCCAGACTTCGGGTAGCAGGCTCGCTAACGTTTGCTCACATTGAATGGCCAAAATAAACAACGTTATAAATGACTGCGATACTTACCATATTATCTGCCATTTTTCTCGCTTGAGCGCCCCAGATATGAGTTACTGTGTTTCACAAGAGAATGATTCTGCGGTTAAAACTCGTCTTGATAGGGTCAACGAAACTCCATCACACACAACACAACTCAAAAACACCGGGTGTTGCAGACATAGAAGTCCGTCATTTCTGGTTCCAACGTGAAGATGTTCCTTAGTAAAACAATATCCAATCTAAAACTATCGTTCCACTGTCATGCCAATGATTGTTTATTTATTTGTTTGTTTGCTTGTTTACTTGCTTGTCTTGTTTTTGAAAAATGCACAATAAAACCAACAAGAAACATTTGTAAATGGACCAAGTATTTAATAGATTTTTTTTATTTTAACACATGTGCCTAATATGTTACAGTTAGTGTTGCTTGAAAGAAAAAGACTCAAGCACATTATTTCACCTTTTTTCAAGATTTTTTTTAAATTTTATTTGTATATATGCCTGTAGAGAGGGCCAAGCAACATTTTACTGATGAGGACATTGGAGTTTGGTTAACTGAGGCATCAGTCAGATCTGTCTCTTTCTTAACTTCCATTTACAGGTGATAATGAGTGTTCCATAATTCCATGTTTAAGTATTTTGAAGTGCACATTGGTGTCATAGGTTTATTAGTGAAATGGTACAGGGACTTTGGAGGGCAATACGCTACCTATAAATTTTTTCATCATTTATGGTAGTGACAAATATGATGATGATGATGATTGGTGATGAGGATGATGATGAGGATGATAATGAAGAAAAACATTATGGTGAAGATGATGATGATGATTATGATGATCGTCACAATACAAAAATTATAACAAGGAAGGATGCATGAATAGAAAAGATGATACAATGTGTTCTAAATAATAAAACACAAAAACAATAGTAGTCTAGGATGAATTACAAACATGCACAAGACTCAATGCCAGGATGCGATGAAGATAGTTCAAGACAAGTAATTAAATTTAAACATACAAACACATAACTGGTGATGTTCAAAATGATCCAACCAAGTTGGGAAACAACCCACGTACATTGACATCCAAGCTATAATTACCACAAGCAAACACGATGGTGATACAATGATGATATAGATTATGAAGTATAAAATGACATACCCAACTAGTCTGATGACAAGAATGTGTCATCATGGGCATTGTAAAAATCTAAAAGATGAAGCACAATGCAATACGATGCAATTACTGCCCATTCACAGTCACCCGATGCAGTCAATTTTCGTTTGGTTTTGGAAAGTAGACTATGGAAGAGTATCTCATTGTGCCCTTGCTCTTTGTACCATTTACATCCCAAAATCCCAGAGAGCACTCTTTAATCAATGTATCATGTTATATCATATTTTGCATTATTGTATAGTTGTAAAAATGTATTATAAAGATAATAAGAAAAAGAGAAAGAGGATGAAAGTGCATCATGTGATTAAGATTGAGGGATATGAGGAGTAGGAATGACAGGTAATTGTGTGTTCCCATTGTCTAACAGAAAAACTATGCTCATGAATGGCCTGCTCTACAGGACTGAGATTTTGTTTCTTATATTCGGCATTGGTGGAAAAGGCCTCTATGATGGCAACAGAGGTACCGAAGCACATGAAATGGGAACCCACCCACTTCACGGGTATGTCACTTGTGTACTCATTGTGAGGCTGTCTTGCTTGCGTAGGTTTTATGTTTTGTTCCATAAGAAGAGGTGAGAAATGACCTAAATCAGCACTGAACTGAGTAGAGAAGAAAAAGGGTGTGGCTTATCTATAACACTAGTCTAAACCTAATTGAATTGAAATACCAGCCAATCAAACAGACAGATGCTAAATACCAGGCAGGTGTTACAAGTGTGTGAGCCTCAGCGGCGGAAAGAAATGTAACAAAGGGAGAAAAGACAGTTATTTTTAAATGGATTTTTCCTTTTTTTCCTCTTTTTTTGGTTTATGCAGTTCTTGGTTATGGTTGGTTGCAGATAGTTCCATTCGAGCCCAGAGGAGGGAGAATGAGGCAGATGGTTTGAAGAATTCAGAAGGTGAAGGAAGCAATCTCAGATGATACCATACTGGGCCAGCTCGTGTAGCTCAAGGTGATTGAATGCCTCCCAGGGACAAATTACTGTGATGTCTGAAGAAGGAGAAAAAAATATTGTCATTAAGCCCAAGCAGTTAATTCAGATGAATGCATAAAGTGATATGGGTGAATTTGAACTTACCTGTGCCTAAGCCTTCCATTCCAGGGATATCATCACCAAAGCTGTGAAAAAAAGCAAACATAAAACTTACAGTATAGGTACTATAAGTGGTCTTAATTGTCAGTGAATTTTAGTTTATGATCTGATGAAATGAAATAGGCTATTAACATATGATGTATTTGAGGGATATTTCAAACTTACCCCTGGATTCCCTTCTTTGGGGGTTTGCTCTTAAACTGTCGAGTCTGTCTCTGCTTGAACTTGGGTGGCCCTTTGCGTGGGGTGGCGGGGCCACCAGAGACACGGGTAGGAGCTTTGGGTGGCTCAAGATTCATGTTGAGCAGTTATGAAATGATGTGTGTTGTGCTGCAGCTCTTTTAGACCCCTCTCAGAGTTTCAGTTTTCTGGATGATACCTGTTGAGTTTGATAATGAGAAAAGGGAATCAGGTCAGGTCACCATGCAAATACAAGATTTTCCAAAAAAGGACACAGATGTAAGAAAGGGGAGAGTGAGGCCTCTTGTAATTCAGCACAAACCAGTGGGCTTACTCTCTGATGGCTTTTTCAACATAAATCACACATGGTTGTGGATCTGGCGAGTAGAAGGAAAGATTTTCATTCACATTTATTTCTAATTACATATCTGACATTATTTACCAGAAGTCTCATGCAATGATGACCCAATTTCGATAATCCCTAGCTCATGTTATTAGCATCTACCCCCGACTTCTCTTAGCATCAAGCCAGCAATCCTCACTTGGGTTAATCTTATTAGAGCAAGGACAGCACAATGAATATGCTGTGTGTGCACAGAGGGTCTAAATAATAAATCCTTTGATACGTTCTAGTCACAATGACATTACAGTAAACACTTTTAAATCGAAGCCTAAATGGTCTTTGGCATCCACATAGAGGGGAGTATGTTGAAACAATCATTTTATCAAGGTGAATGATCGACTCTTAAAAGGCCTTTTCATGATTTCATACTTCAAGTAATTACCTGGTGGACTAAACAATACTAACTTTTTCATATCAATCCAAGGTTTTTAAAATCTCAAAAAGGCATTTAATTGACATGTCTTAATAAAGTAAGAAACATCAAAATGTTCATCAAAAATTAAAAAAAACCATTACTTTAGTACTTTAACTAGTATTTATACACATACAGGTATGTTTCCTGCTGAGCTAGCCCTTACAAGAGAGTAGAAACATAGTATGTAATGCAAAGAAAACATTATTATAATATGGATATAAAGTACTTTTAATGAGACATCTGATCATGCAGATTACAATATAGAAGGGTTGGTTCTTAGATGTCAGAGCTCACCATAGCGCCTTATGAACACGTTTTAAATTATTTCTGAACATGAAAATATTGGTTTCTAAGGTTGTCACTTTGGGTAATGCATAATGGAGACGGTAACGCTATATCCTATGTAATTATAAATTGAACTTGAATCAACTTAACGATTTAAGAAACTTGAATAATCAGAATGCACACATATTGGAAAGTCCCATCCCTAGAATTTCTTAAAGGTATTTATGTTGTACGCTTAGTCCAGTCTCTGAAGTGCGTCAACACCCTTAACCCTGCAGCACCTATCTTGCATATTTAAATACCAATAGCATCACGATAAGCATTACCTTTACTAACTGCTATTTCTTTCTCCAAATCTGCGTTAAAAATATTTTACTCACCGGCTGTTTGGGTGAAGGACAGCTAAACGAGTGGGTGCGAGCGCTCTCTCTCTCCAGCAGATCTATGCTTGGCTTGTTTTGAGGGCCAAACAAGTTTAGGGGCCCTCTTATATTGCTGCCCTCTCAAGCAGATTAACAGCGTGCTTATTAGTCTCCCTTATTGGCTGTCATCATCATGTCAATTTTGTCTAGGGTAGGTCAAAGAGGTCTGGTGCAGTTAGGAGTGAGGGGCATGGGTAGGAGGGGCCGGCCTATAGAGACATCTATAACTTTTATTGAACTGAATAATATAATAATATTTGGTTAGACAAATAGAAAATTACAATAGTTATATATACAGATTACCCATTATAGACAAACATTCAATATGAGACGAAATAAATTTTTTTCAATTTTTTTTGTTCCTGGCCTTTTCCAATTCCAAAATCGTATAAGGTTTCTAGAAATAAAGATATTGCTCATCGGCCACTTATTAAAGTCAAAAAGGTTTCATGACTTGGCTATATAACAGCCTTAGATAATTATGAATACCTTAAAAGGCTCACTTGAAGCAGCCTTATGTAAGCCATCTGCTAGGTCCTGCATTGGCTGGGGTGCACACTAACACCAAATCCACAGCCCTCAGCAATGCGTCAGATTGATTTAATTCAATGTGCAAGGTAATCCCCCACCACAGACTGTGCTATGAGGTCTTCGCTGTCCCGTGCTGAGATTAGGCTTCTCATTCTCGTCATCATAAAGCACGTGGCTGCATCTGCCTTCAGAAAACAATTAGTCTACTCTGGTCTAGAGCTTTGGATTACTTTGAACCCCCTAGTACATATTTTGGGGTTAACAAATTGACAAGATTATTTCAATCGGTTCAAAAAGGGTCTTTTGTCAAGTATGTGCTTCCTAATTTGCAAAGTTGATAGCTTCATGATATTTTACAACTGAGTGCATGCAACGGCATGATGAAAGTCATGCAAGTGATGAAACAATGTAATATCCCAAATAATGTGTGCTGTGCAATGGAAGTAGATGAAGGGGTGTTGTTTTGTTTCAGCTTCCCTTGGGATGTAGGGTCATTGCTGCCCTAGGGATGTGTCTGTCTGACTGTGTCCAGTGACCCCTAAGCCATTAATCAGCACGAGGGCACATTGCCAAATGTGCAGTCCTTTCTTCTTCTGTATGGAGTTATTGGGTGAAGGGTCAGACAGAGGGGACAGCGTGCAGTCAAAATCATGAACAACCGTAAACAACAAAAGGATTCTCTTGTAAATGATTAAACCACTAAGCTACAGGTTAGCTTCAAATTCAGTGGTTCACTATGGCCCTTGCAGAGTGCACATTTTCAATTCTTGACAGTGATGATGCTATTTTATGATCCTGATTGTTTTTAATAATCATCTATTAGATATCCCTTATTTTTCCCGTCAGGTCACAGGAGGCGTGCACAATGGCTCCAAAGTCATCGTTGCCTACCTCCTTTCTAATCCTGACAGCCCTGGTCAAACAATAAACCTACTCCCTAGTTGACTATTCTGTCTGGTGTCCTTGGACGATAATTAGGACTTATGTCCTTGACTCATAGAATAAGGAATATTATGATTGCACAGGGTTTACTAATGCTCTCAATCTAAGTGGAGTGAAATATGTCACACTAATTAAACCATGTAGATGCTTATTCATGTTGGTTGTAGCACTTTGAGATTGTTAGTACATTGCAAAGGCTAAAGACAGCCGTTATCTTTTGATATGTGTTCAGCTCAATGTTCAATGGGCTTTGTGTATTCTTGAGCTGTGTGACAGTTCAGCAATACATGTCTTACAGGGCTCAATACCAAGGACACAATAATTAAAAGCATCAATATTAGATTGTAAAATAATACAAAAGTACACAAATGTTTTTATATTATATGGGTACTAATAATATAATAAAGATACATTTGGCAAAGAAATGTAAGGATAAATTTTTCCTTCAACGCCTGTTCATAGTTCTCTTTCTGGGTTACTTAGACAAAATATTTTTACAATAAATATAGGCCAGTGATACTGAATATATATTGTCCAACTGTAGCCCAGTGTTCTTATAAAAAAACACATATACAAATAAGCAGCAAAAATAAACACAAATATAATCATCAACAAAAACACACAGAAAACTTCACTTCAAACATTGTGCGGTGTGTTTCAAGTTTCAGGGTACTGTAAACTATCCTGTGGTTTGCATTTTAACTAATAAAATATATTGTCTTAAAATGTATAATAATCAAAACAGACAAGGTGACGGTTACATTTGTTCTATTATATTAAGGCCAGTTCTGCCCAATAAAAAATATGGTATCATTTATAACAGTGAATGAAAGAAAACATGATCTAGGGAGCAATGGTAACACCGTGAATAAAGACGTGCCATGTCAAAGGTCTTTAATAAGAACAATGCCCTACTCGCAATCAAGTTAACATGTTAAGTTCAAACCCTGCCTACACAACAGGTTCATATTACTAATTGCTGTGCATATGTCATGACTTCTTCATGAGTCTAATTTCCATCCTTAGAAACGTTTTAAGGTTCTCATCCTCCACATTCTCTTCAATTGCAGCCAAGGCTGTTTCACCTCCATCTTTATAGTATGCCAGAAGTTCCTCTGCGTGGTCAATCCACACACAGTTAGGACATCCACTCATACAGCAGGTAGTGGGAGCCGGTGGAGGGCCCCGGGAAGGTGAATCAGAAGAGATAGTGGGATCAGGTTTAGAATTGCTAGTCTGTGGTAAGGTTATTAGAGGTTGATCAGGTACATTGGATCTACTGCAAAAGCTATGGATAGTCCCAATGTGTAAAGATCTTCCCTGTTGAAAGCAGCGAGGGATCCGCTGTTCCATGTGTAACAGGCAAAGGATGCACAGCTGAAAGACACAGGGTATAATGATTTAAAATAAAAATGCGGGCTAACCTTAATTATAATGTTGTAGTAACTGTTATCATTAAAGGCATGCTATTTTTCGTGTTCATCAAAAGCTGTCTTTCGGTGGGATTGACTATGACAGTCATTATTTGGTTTCCTGGCTGGCTACCTAGTAGCAAGAAACCTGTTAGAAGCTAACATAACACTAGCAAATAGCAGGCCACCCACCTTATGCAAAGACCGCGTAGGTCCCACGAAATGTGTGCCAAATCGAAACATTATATGGGTTAATAGGTATCCTGACTAGTAGTGCATATTTGAACATTTAATTTAATATGACCTTAGAAATCCCAAAGGTTTATTTTTATGGCTGGTTTGACAGCTGACAACATGGTCCACCTCCTGCATTTCCCCCAAACCGTTCCGTAAACCTTCATGCTGATTTGAGGAACGAAAATATATGACCAATCAAATGTAGAGAAATATTTTCCTCTTAGCCAATTAAACACATAGAAAGATTTAAAGGGAAGGACCCGAAACCGCTCGCTGTTGCTTATTCCTTTTCTACCAGCAGATGTCACCAAATTACTAAAATAACACTACGCTAAAATGAAGATCCTCGCAAATAATATACTGTATAAATTACTTGCAAGGATTTTCATTTTAGCGTAGTGTTATTTTTGTCATTTGACACATAATTTTTTTTTTACATTTCTACTAGTATTTATGCATATCTACTTGTTTAGTTTTTTCATAATTTTGTGTAGAAGTATTTTTAAATGTTTCATTCTAATATATTGAAAGGCCCTTAAACGCTGCTCAAGATTGGAGAAGGGTGTTTTTGTATTCCATTGTGTTGCCAATCGCCACTTTATGCTTGCTTGTAATTGGCCATCGTGTACATCTTTCCCGGAAGGTCCCTCTCATTAGTGTGTAAAAAGAGGCGGACACTCTCAACCCTAAGTGCACACCATCGCTTTTCAGATATGGCAACTCAAGATATTTTTTGATTAAAAGCACGTGTTGCTTTGGCAGCAAACCACAAACAAGCAAAATCACCAGCGTTCGAATGTCAGGGTTGGTGGTAAAAAACCAGTGACTGTTAACACTTTGTAATAATAAAAAAGAAACTGTCAGTGTTGCTCAATTTGCGTAATAAACATTATAAATTGTGGACAATTATATGGACACTGTCAGCTTGAAATTGAACACTGGGTTTGCGATTTTGCTAGTGCAAAGCCTCTATTTCAGCTTTAGCAGATTTCACAAGTATAAGTTTTCTTTGTATATCAATGTCTTAACAGCTGGGTCATTAACTCCCTCCCCTCAATCAGTTCCTTGAAATGAGTAATTGATTTGACAAAATAAGTTTCCATTGAATGCACAATGGCTGGCAAACATAGGAACATTTACCTGGATAAATATTCTTAGCTTTCTTGGTGCATCACACCCGAAGATGTACAGAACACACTGTAACATATAGGCCCTGTGAAGTTATCCTATTTTTTTCTTTTCAACTTAAATACAGAAACTACCCCTGCTTTTCCTGTATTCACCACCCTCAATAGACTGAGCTTCGAGACCAGACCCTTCCAGACCAGGGTTAAGAATTTAAGTCCTTGAGAGATTTTCTCTGATTCAGTTCATAGCTAATCCAGTGTTTTTGATGTTGCATACTAAGAGGATTAGAACAGTACCAAGACAGGTTTGGTTACAAAAATTACTCCATTATACTCGTGCAAACTTAGATTCCTCTTTGATGTGGCTATTCCTTGTTGGGCTAGAATTTAAAGTACAGATCCCAACGGATCTCACGGTTTGCAAGCCACATCCATGGAAACGGCTGTTGAAAACACATACGATGTGTGATTAGACTGGAAAAGGTGGAGTGAGGGCATCTTACACCACACGTATACTTGCTTGAGACAATGAATTAGGCTCTCCATCTCCTTCATGAATATACAAAGAAGCTGTGATTTTACCATTATTTGGTTAAAAGTGGGCTGTATGAAATATTGCATATGCAGTCCTTTTTGCAGTCTTTCAGAATATTTCTAACTGTCCACTTCTAACCAAATAATGGTAAAATCACAATTTCTTCATATTCTTGTGAGATCATAACTGATACAGTTGCAAGTGGATCAGGTAGGGTTGTATTGTAGATGATGTCATGTGAATGACTTGCGTCCAAGGCTTATCATTAGGTGTGTCTTGTTTTGGACCTTATCAGTAAACATTGAGATGGGCAGGTAGGGATGTGCCCCTGATGATATGGGCCCCAAGCATTTTAAATGCACCATAAAAGTACACCAGCATACAGGTGACAGGCTAAGCTGATTAGACAGACCAAAAGAACCAACCATGGAGTACAGCAACACAACAATGAAAACCGAGCTATTTCATATCATTGACGGTAACGCTCATGTGTCTTGTTTAGCAGGTTCATCCATTCCTAGCGTATGACCCCCTTGTCTTATCAAAGCCTAAAAAGAGTGGCTTGGGTCTTGAAAGTTGGGTCATATTACATAAGGATGATAAGGATCAAAAATGATAATGATGAGGAGGATGACTCATTTTATATTTGTTTGTTTGTTGTGTTATTGAGCAGCATTTGATTAGCTGTTATGCTCTTATACGTCTGTAACAATGTGTCCAAGGCCAGTATATGGCAATACGGCATAAAGCCTAGTTTGCAATGCTCCTCCTCACACAGATACTGTAAACATGAAATTATATCCATACACATGCTTTAGACCAGATTCTCAAATTACCTAATGAGTCTCAGTGTAGCTTAGCATTGGACTGTGTAGGTCAACAGGGAGAATCAGTAAGTATGCCAGGTATGTCCAAAGAGAAGGGGCATGGGGGGACTCTTCCCCCACTTGGAACACTTATTACGCTGCCTCTAGACAGCGCCTTCAGCCCCCAAGCCGGATAGGGTTTCTCTCCACACCTGTTCCCTTGGAAACCATGGAGCCTTGGTTTACCTCTGGCAGGTATTCTCTCAGAGGACTCGTTTCAGATGAAAGGGGAGATCAACTCAGAGTCAGACCGATGACTGGCAAACAAAGAAAACAGCTTTAAGGAAGGACATTTTAATTGATGCTTTTAACATAGATTTAATCCATCTTTGGCATTAGTTGCAGACAATGATCAAGTAATAGTTGGATAAGAGCTTATATTGAGCTAATCTAACCTGTTGAGGTTCCATAGCACTCAGTGAGTAACTGACGTTCACTTTTTAACCTCTCTTTTTTTGTGACATCTCAAGATAGAACTTCAACAATACAACTAATTAGAATACATAAAAAAGGTTTTTACCATACAATAGGCCTTTTTATTATTTTATCTTTTTAATATTTTTTTTATATATATTTTTTTATATTTGGATCTTGTACTACCAGTAAGCTGTAAGAATTCACACATTGTGTTTTTCTCTCTCCTGGGGTCACAGTGTGGGTTGCCAGTTTTTCTGTGTGTCTTGGCTGTTGAGTCCCTTCATAAACTGAAAGGTTGCTGCTGTTTTCCTAACTTTTCTGTGCTTACCAAGAGCTACCCCTGACTCTGTGATACACCTGTGAGAAGAGGTACTTGCACTGCAGCTGTGTCAATAAGCTGGGCAAATACCTTGAGCTAATCTACAAAAACTCTCAAAATCAGTCATATTAGTGGAAGAAGACCCATCAATTGATCTCTAAACAATACTTATTTATGACCAATTCACATGTTGAGAGAGTTATTTGATTGTAAAGAGAACACCTACTAGTCCTATGTTATCAAATCCTGGCCCTGTGTGTGTGTGTGTGTATGTTGCATCTAGCACTGTGGAGGCCACACTGAGAGATGGTGGTTATTCACGCCAAAGGTGGTTGTGGAACTCAGGTGTGCTTCAAGGTCTTAATGGCTGCCCTAGTCACAGAACTAGCTTTGTGCTGGACAGACAAAGACTACAGTGTTCATCTCCTGTTCTTGTGTTGCTGTCTTGTCACTGCACGGGGGGAAAAAAACTGTTGGTGACAAATATTTATATGTCAAATTGGCAAAATCTTTGTATGTCTGTGTTTAGCAGGCCCTGGCATTATTTTTGCATGAACTGTATCTTGCAATACATGCATTGTGAATTGTCTAAGTACCTTGTCCTATACCTGCGATCACAAAGCTGTTGAGTCAAGGCCATGGCAACCAAGTTTTCAGCTGTGAACCTGTTGCCTGTGATGATAATGACCTGCTACAACAAAGCCTTTCCCCTCAGAGAACGCAAGCTGATAACGAGGCAAACAAGAGAGCGAGAGACAGAACGACAGGTAGGCAGAAGACCAAAGCAATTAAACACAAATGAGATGAGAGCCAACCCTCATAGGTATACTGTACATGGGGATAGCCGGAAAGCATCCGGCGGATTATCAAGGGTTCACACTGTTAGAAGAAAACAATGTTTCTCTGTTTTTTCAATCTCAAACTCACCAGTAAACTTATGTACATTAATATGCTCTTCTTTAGTTTTATTATGTGCCTGAATTTCAAAATAGACATCCTAGAAAGATATGTTAGCCATACAAACAAAAGGCACAGCAGTTGATATGGAAATAGAGACAAATGTGTTTCCCATTAACTCAGCCGTAATGTGTCAAGACAGGTCTAACCAAAAAAAAACAAACTCTCTGTCTTACCCTGACAACTTGTGTTGACTCAACAGCTCAGTCAGTGCGAACTGAAAGTAAATGATTATTTGAAAATACCTCCAAGGTCAGAGCTGGAACGCAGAGAGCTCCATACTGACTGTCTACCTAATGAAGGGGGCACCCTGTATTTCTATAGAGTAACTTTTGGCCAATTGGCAATTATTGCTTTTCTAACCTTCCCTGCCTCAAACATGTCACATGTTCGACCTCTTCTGCTATAGTAGCTCTGAACAGCAGTTATTTAGGTATGTATGTGAACAAAAAAAGGTTAAAACCATAAGTCACGAGTCAGAGGTTAGATCTAATGTAATTCTCTATCAAGAGAACATTTATTTGTCCACATAACAAATCAGTAAATGTATTTGTAGGCCTCCTATGCACAGAGCATAATTTGAATTGCATAAAATATTTTTAACAGATCCATTACAAGCTTACTATTTGTCATCCAAATAAGTCTGCAAAGGTTTTGCTCCGTTTTACACCTGCTCCTGATATGAAATAATCAATGGTTTAAGTAGGCCCTGCTGCTGTTTTTCAATTTGCTGAAGGGTCCATGTGTCAAGCAGGCCCGAAGCTTGACCTAGAGAAGAGGGGATGTTGGGCAGGAAGGGGGAGGTGTTATTTTGGAGGGACAAGAGGAGCATTGATAGGAGCCCTGTGTTGCCAGACTTTAGTTCAAACTATAGGCCAGAGCACAAGATGGCCTGAGTTTATCTGCTAATTTGGTTAAACAAGACTCCCCTCTCACCTACGGAGAGTCTTAGTGAACAATGTCTAAGAGAGAATAAAACTTGATGTACAGTTCAATGACCAACAAAATAAGCAAACAAATAATAAACAAACTACCATGTTTGTATCTTTGACATGCTCGTATATTAAATCTGATCTGCATTTTGTGATGTGGTGCTCGGACTGGTTTTTTCAGCACCTTGTCCTCTACTGTATGTTGAAAGAAAATGTTGAAGCTACCAATACAAGCTTTGTTTTATGGTGCAATATTTTTCCTGGGCTCAATGGAAAATGGAAAAAGTTGCTGCATAGACCGAACATCAAGACACCTGTCTTACCAGTGTAGCTGGGTACTGATACACTATAGGAGAACCTGAGTAAAGCCTCACTGCATCCATTAATGTACCTCAGTCAGTTGTTTTCTAAAACATGAAGACAA
>JAVQIZ010240785.1:0-20048 GCA_036023535.2 Galaxias brevipinnis | reverse complement strand
CCCTGTCTCTGGCTGTGTGTGATGGAGAAAGAGAGAGAGAGTTAGAGAGAGAGAGAGAGAGAGAGAGAGAGAGAGAGAGAGAGAGAGAGAGAGAGAGAGAGAGAGAGAGAGGCCAAGGCCCACCCTGGTAGATGATAAGCGAGAGCGGAGGCCAGATGCCTGGAACTCGTACCTGTGCCGGCTGACCGATCGGCTCCTATAGGGAGAGGGGAGGGTCAGACATTTTTTTTCTTTTTCCTATTCCCCTTCTCCATTATCCGGCCTCTTTGTTCCCATAATGGTTATCCCTGGGCCATCTCTCCAGGAACACAAAATAACCCTTTAATGCTTAGAAAGTAGAAAAATGCCCCGGTCTTTGGTAATAAGCCTTGAATTACCTAGCCAAGGGTTTTCGTTTCAAGATGTGGAATCTTCAATTATTACATTCCCATTTGGAGGGGAGGAGAGAGAAAGGAGGTGAGGTGGGGGGGGGCGGGGGGGGCACGGAGAGATGGCTACGCGGCCACTAATGGTGCCGGGGGAGTGAGAAGCTTTGTTCCCCGACGCCACATTTAGCCTGGCCCTCATTCGCCGTCCTCACTCCCTGGTTCCGGCAGCACAAAGGGATAAAAGCGCTCTGAAATATAGATTTCTCCCTGGCTGTACGTGTTGCTGTCTCCTTTGCTCGTCCTGTCTGGTCATGGCATAGGGCCGCTGAGGCGCGGAGAGTGCCCTGCCTCCCACAGTGTCTCAGTGACACGGTCACGTGCCGCGGGAAGTGGACACCACTGGCATCGTCGAACGGTGGAGGTACTTCAAATCCGGGTGTCGTAAGTGCTGCGTAAAATGTATCGTGCGATTAGAGTATAAAGATGTCCTAAATTGTGTTTTTTTTGTGTTTTTTTTTAACAATCGAACTTTTTGGTTGGAAATAGATATCTGTGCTTCCATCTTGTTTTAAGATCTCTGTTCCAAGATGCTTGAGATGAGCTGATTTTTGATCTTGACAGGTAAAAAAAATCATAATCAAAGAATCACAATATCAACCGTTCATACTCTGCATGACCTCAAAATAACTGACGGTAACACGATGGTGTACTCTCTTCAAGAACAAACCCTTGAAAATTGCAAATTGCATTTTCCTGCTTGCTCAATGATGAAGCACAAATATTGGTGGAAAACCCCGGCGCATTCTGAAACGCTGGATTTTCCCCACGCTGATCAGGTAGTCCCCCAGACAGCCTGATGCCCGGTCCCCTATGGTTCTACAGCGACGTTTGGTAGGGCCTGCTGAGCAGGAAGCCAGACGTGTACCACTGACCTGCAGGCGTTCAATCTGAGTTTGTCCTCTGTGTCTCGGAGCAGCTGCTGGAGGTCCAGCTCACTGGGTACCCCAGGGGCCAGCAGCTCCACGAAGGCATGGTCGTGAGGAAGGTCCCCATGCCACTCCATGTTCACCTACCTATGAGACATAGAGCCAACAACAGCTGACACTAGTGCCACTGAGTGACAATACATTTCAGTTTGAATAAATGCTCCATGTTGTTAGGTATTCACTTGTAACATAAGTTGATATTGATGAAAACCTGTCAACCCTCTTACGTACATGGTGAAGGACAGTTGCAATGCATACAATACAATACTGTACGTTAGCATGCATAGTGTTCTATGGTTGGACTAATAAATAAAACTAGCCAAAATGAGGAGGCATCAGTAACAAAGGGAAAATATGTTTGCAAACATCTGGCTGAAACAATATTCCCCATTGCAAAGAGAGATGTATTAGCAGATTGTTTTGCCAGTCTGTTTTGCAGCAAGCATTGCGAGATGAGAATATTAATAGACAGCGGCGCACACTGAAAGCAGACTGAACATCTAGAGATCTGGATTACTGTGTTCATGAACTAGATCAGTGATCAACGAACGTATGCATGGCGGCACGGAGCGACACGCGCATTCTTCATTAAAAAAAGAACAGCAGACGCACACAGATACACTGTGACACTCAGCATAGGAGACATGGCAATTAAACGTCTACTAAGATGAGATTCTTTTCCGTTGTAAATCAACCGCGCTCGGAAGAAGGGGAAGCTTATCATCGCCCATGTACCATCCATCCCCCACCGCCCCCCCCCTCCCATTTAGACATTCTATTTACAGTATGCAAGCACCTCATCAAAATGCATAGGCTACCAGCACGGCCCAATGACACGAGTAACATAAAATAAGGCTCAAGTAAATAAATAACAAGCCGGGGTTCTCATCAGCCAGGCTTTAAATAAACAACCGACGACCCCATCTCCCTGCGCCTCCTTCTGCACCCCACCCCCCACCTCCAGTGAGCTTAATGATTAACAGGCTGACAGCCAATGGGGTGGCGGCGGGGCCCGGACCATATCACCGTCGTCATCACGAGTCAAGTGGAATGTAATGGAGAGTGTCAGTGTCAATTTAGCTTTCGCGCACTCCGCGGCCCCTTCGCCGACCGCGATTTTAATAATCCCTGTCAAGCTCTTCGCAGGCGCCGCATCCTCCCTCACTGACGCCGGCAGACAGAAAGCTCAACATTCATTTAGCCCGTACAAAGGGAGGGCTGTCCAGCTGGACAAATATTGTTTCCCTCTGTTGACAGTCTCCCCGGTTAAGCTTGCGCTTTATTATTCCCCTTGCTTGCTCTTTCTCTCTCCCTCTGTGTTCTCCCTCTCTCTTTCTTTCTCTCTTTCTATCTCTCTGTCTGTTTCATCTGTCCCCATCCTCATCCTCCCTCCGCGTCCCCGTCTGGAAGAGAGTTTGGAGAGCGGGATGCGGAGGTTCACAATGGCCGGATTAAGAACTCGACAATGCAATTATAGGGAATCGGGGAGCGTGTGCGAGAGGGTGTGTTTCGTGCAAGCTTTAGTGTGTAAAGCGTGTTTGTGTTTTTCCTGGTTTTCTCTGTGTGGGGTGGACGAGAAGTGCATTGTGTGTGTGTGTGTGGTGTGTGTTTGTGCGTGTGTGTGTGTGTGCGTGCGTGCGTGCGTGCGTGCGTGTGTGTGCGGCACACTCTGAGCGCGTCGTGGGCTCGCTGTCACCACACAGGGCCTCATTAGGAGAGGGAGGTGGCATCCAGCCTCCTTTGTCTTGTCATTAGCTCCTTGCAAAGCAGATGTTGGCGGAGCCCCAGTGTGCTTTTTAAAGACTGCTGCTACAGGGATGACTGGGCCAGACGAGGAGACGAGGAGATGCTGGAGCCCGAGCCCTCCGAGGGGAACCACAGTTCAGTGGCATCCCTCCCGCTGCAGCCCGCCTGTCTAGCCCCGGCACCGCTCGCACACACACACACACCCATTCACCGTAATGAGTTTGCTCTGCAATATTTAGCAGCCCATCCCCAGGCTGCAGTTTTAAAAGCCACTTAGAGCATGTCAAGTTAAAGTCAACAGTATTTAAAAGCAGGGACATAACAGCCATCTTTAGAGGAAACATAATAAATTAAATAGGTACATTATTTGAACATGGCACTGTTCCTGACACTGAGCTGCAACACTGTAAGTGTGTTCTCTCATCTCCATAGCCTAGGCTCTGGCCTGCTCGGCACCATGGTGCTCTAATTATGCCTCTCATTTCAAAACAGGGTCTGTAGGACCAACCTGTTTGTTACCCAGCCCAGAATATCTTAGCTTGGACAAGCAGAATATATCCATAACGATATTTGCAATGATGTACAGAAGTGAGCTTGTTTAATATCTTCCAAAATGTAATTGTTTTCTTGTATAGGAATTGCGTAGCTCTTTAGGATGATATAATAGTTCAAAAGTGTTTTGAGCTGTGTAAGATATTACAACTAGTATGCCTATAGCCATGCTGCCACAACAGAATAACAGTTTGTTAAATTGCAGAGCATGTAGGTTTCCATTCTTACTTTTATACAAAAACCACTAAATAGCCAACGTTTAAAGGATGCTACATACTACATACTATACTATATGTGCTTACTAAGCAACGACTCACTCTGCATTTTGTAGAATTTGGTATTCTGGACACTGACTCTTGCAGGTGTGGGGGTGGCTATTTAATTAAGTTTGTGTAAATTGGGGAGGAATATGCCTAAAAGGTATTACAACTAGTATGCCTATAGCCGTGCTGTCACAACAGAATAACAGTTTGTTAAATTGCAGGGCATGTAGTTTACCATTCTTACTGTTATACAAAAACCACTAAAAAGCCAAAGTTTAAAGGATGCTATATACTACACACTATACTATATGTTCTTACTAAGCAACCACTCACTCTGCATTTTGTAGAATTAGGTATTCTGGACACTAACTCTTGCAGGTGTGGGGGTGGCTATTTAATCAAGTTTGTGTAAATTGGGAAGGAATATGCCTATTACTTCTAGATTAATATAAAAGAAAACTGCATGAAAGCTAACGTTTCCCACCTGACCACCTCATCTACACAATTATTTGTTCTTATCCTTTGTAAGATAGGCAACAAAGTTACGGCACAAGTTAATGAATCCGTTAGAGGAAACAGGATTTGGCAATAATAGGCTTCTGCTGAAATGTTAAAGAAAAGTCAAGTCAAGAATATTCGCTGTCTGGCACTAACGAGAAATACATAAAATCTGATGAATAACCCAAGTGAATATCTCAAAAATACTGATGTTTGGCATACATTGAAAGGGAATTAGTCTGGGTAGCATGTCAAATGAGGTAAACATTGTCAGGTTAGCTAGTTTATGCTGCATCTTCTAAACAAACAGTTTAAACGGCTTAACTGCGAGATATTACCAAAGTCTTACCTCGTAATTATAAAAGCCACACACAAACCTCTGCCCCGAGCACACGTTTCTATAGGAAATGATAGATAGACATAAAAACCACCAGTGGCTACATTGTATCCAGATATTTTCGATGTGGATAGCGTCCGTGGCAACCACCCGGAAGCGGAACGCGAGAGACTTCCGCCTTTTTGGAAGAATTCACATGTAACAACAACAGGGTACTATCATATTTTATCTATTAATAACATCTATAATAGTCCATATGTTATCTATTAAAACAACTATTGTTACTTTTTAAAAACACATACTAGTAATAAATCAAAATATCTGCAACGGTAGCGGCGTTTGTCATACATAAAGCAAGCATTTGTAAAACTTCTCCCTATTATTGCTGTATGGACTGCGCGCAGTTTCATGTTTATGTCAGGCGTGGTTTTAGCGCCTCTGTACTTTTGCTTTCCTTATTGAATTTATATGCCCCTGGTAGTACATTGGTTTTAATGTGTGAATAAGATACAAGCTACGTATAATTACAATTACAATACTATATCTTTCCCCGAAGGTTATTTGCAAAATGCATTTCGGCTTTAATGGACATGGCAGAATTTTGGCGCAACAATTCGACTGATAGTAGCAGGAAAAACGAGGCATGTGACGTTCTGTTGCACCACTTAATTATGCACACTAATCGTAAATATTTTATATCCTGCATAATCAATTGTAACTCATGTCAACAGACGATGTTTGTACTCCTAGCCAGATGACTATTAACTACAGTTAGCGTTAACTGTCACTGCCATCATCATCAGCAGCAGTGAAAGTGACATAGACGTGCCAATCAAAATGAAATTTACCTTTCATAAACTAGTTTTTAAACAGACGTTGGGTGCATAGATTCAGACGGGCATTAGCTAGCTTCATCAACAGTTAAAGTGTTATTATATGTTATAAGTGTTACTTATTTGCATGATAACCTGCTGAAGTTATTTACAATTATTAAGTAATTGTGTTGAGTGCAATCACATCAGCTATGCAACACGGTACTTTCTCGGCGTGTCCTGGAATGTTAAGCCTGCCATAACATTCTCCAATGGTCTTCCCATTTAGGATGGTAGACACCATGCGTGTCTTCCAAATATCCGGAATCAAGAACCCCCGTACAAAAGGAAAGTTGGTTCGCGGAATACAAGACCTAGGAGGGAAATACATGGGGGGTTCTGTAAGTACGCTGCTGCTTACTGTATCTATAGGAATACAGCTTTCATATTCTCACCACTTGCCAATTTAGATCTGCAGTTTTGCATTAATGAGTGAGTGGGCATATTCTGTGCGAAAAGCCTAAAATAACCTCTTTAGCTACTTGAGTCAATCAAGCATCTGACTAGTATTTGCCTGTTCATGGTGTCAGACCTGACAGAAAGAAACATCCATTGAGCTTTGACAGCACTTCTTAATGAATGTGGTTAAGTAGCAATATTGGACTCCAAGAAAGCTACTTAACCACATTCATTAATATGTGCTGGTACAGTAAGTCCCTAATGCACTGTCCCCCACCCCCTCCATAAGTGGGATAGAACAAGGGAGTCTGGTGCCTCCATTGAGAGCACTGTGTCTGCCTGGATAGCACCTGTCAAACAGTTCATTCAGACATAGATGAACAGCAGGTGATTAGCCCTGAAGAATGACCCTAATTGGTTTCTGATGCCAGCAATGTATTTTTGACACAGTAATTTTATCCTTGCCCTCAATTGCCTCTCATTATAGTGTACTGTATAGTAAGCGCCTATATTCCCAGGTGAACAGAGTGCAGCTGCAAAGATCTTAACCCTTTTTACATCACAGTGTGTACGTTCTTTAACAATAAGTAAAGACTAGATATTGGCTCTGTAGGCATTTGAACATGGTAGGACAGGTGTTAAATTCAAAGCTTTCGAGTTTAGTCATCTGCGTGATGCAGCTCATGTGTGGACCTATATATATATAACCATTTGAAAGAATCGTGCCATTCTATTTCATCAGAAGTACAGAGAAGCCTCATCTCATCTCATAGTTGACCGTACACTGCCTGGGGAGAAATTCCTAGCAGCCTGTGCTGCAGGTAGGTGGACATGATGAGGATAAAATTGAAAATACATTTGCTATTATTTTTCCATAATTCATAATGTATTCCTAATTATTAATTTTGTGTGGCCTACATTAAGCACGTGTTCCACAAAGGGCGAAGAACACATGTATATAATCTCCATTTGCTCCCTTCACCTTGGCTAGGCAAGTGGATCGTAACCCCACAGTATGTGTCGGATAGTGTTAAGAACGGCTCCTGGCTGCCAGAGGAGCCCTATGAGCTGGCTATCAGGACAGCGACCTCCACAGCCTCGTACCCAGCCAGGAAATGGAGGGAGATGGTGTCCAGTGGGGCTCTGACGGGGGCGTTCCAGGGCTGGCAGGTCCTTCTGCTCATCGACCAGCGTTCTAGTTGGGACATGTTTAAAAGGTACTTGGCACTGCAAAAAAGCCAGGCACATTTGCCTTTGTTTCGTGTTAAAAATCTAGGATTTATTACTAATTTAATTTATTCCCTTAATATTTTTTTCAAGGATATTAAAGGCAGGCAAGGCCAAAGTTTATTGCCACCCTGTTCCTTCGCATGCAGCAGTAACTCATGTGCTAACCAAACATGTCACAGAAGGCATGAAATCCCATAGTGCACCATGCTGGAACGTGAAGTACATCCCTTTGCATCTGTTTGGGGTAAATACCTGTAGTACCATTATAAATCATCGATTAATTGAGCTTGAAGCTGAATTATTTATTTTATATAGATGCTATACAAAATGCTATACAAAACACAATTTGCAACGGAATAGTCACTCACTTGATTGAATCAACTGTCAACTGATTGAAGGAGAAAGATTATGCGTAAGAGATAGTCCACAGTGTTTTGAATGAGCTAAATGTTATCATACCCAATGACAACATTATGTATAATGCATACTGAAACCAATGTCTGGTACCTTACTTAAAATATGTAGCTCTTGCCAAGCTAAACGTTAAAATAAGCTTGTTTTATTGAGCCAAATTACAATTCATGTAATCACAGGATTCAGATTTTGTGTTCAATTTGAAAGTCTTTTCATTGCCAATTTGCTTCAGGTGTGTTGGTTGCTGCCTTTCTCTTATTGGCTAAATAGCCAACCAAGATACATTTGGCACATTGGATTATACCACATGAAGCTTCATATACTAATGGGATATTTTAACACTTCCTGAATGTAGTAATGCCATTCTCTAAATAAACAGTACAGTTGAAAAGTTCAGGTCTTTTGTTTCTTGCTATAGCATATCACAGAATTTGCTTTCTCCCTAACAGAACCTCTGCCCCCATATGGATATGCCTTGTGAAGATTATCGGCCAACTCAGCCGATCCAGTCTGAGCCGATTAATAATGCTGTTTTTACTCAGCTGGAAATAGAGCTCAAGGACTACGCTTCTAAACTAGAGGTGTGTGTGTGTGTGTGTGTGTGTGTGTGTGTGTCAGGGTTTTGAGGGGACCATGAGACCCAATCATTGTTTTCAAAGTTGTAGCTTACTCTGAAGCCGGACACCTGAATGTTCATCTGTGATTGGAATGACCTCACTGTCTGCGCAGTGCTCATGAATCACATTTTTTGACGTGCATATTTTCTAAAGGGACGGAAAAGACTGCTCTTTCCAGAATTCCTGAGCTACGGTGCCCCGAGTCCACGCTCCCAGGTATGGCTTTTCCGTCAGCGCTGGCTAATGCATCTGTCGTACATCCGTTTTGCAAAATGAGTATGTGATTCACCAGGCGGATCAGGTCATTCAATTTCTTTAATGTCATACTATTGGTCGGACGGTGTCATTTAGCAGTGGGACACATCATATCCGGGTCACCTGATCTAACCAATGCTGTCGGTTGATTGGCGAGGCGTGATTGGCAGGTCCATTAAGGCTATTCTCCACTGTCCTGGCCTTGTCTTCCCGAGTGGATTTCCTTATGATTGCTATTATAAACGCCTGTGTAGCTCTTTTCTGAGCTTTCTGACGCCCACGCTTAAGTGACACTCACCAAAGTGACCCCCAGGAACTTCCGAGGGCCCTGACCCCTCGTTCTCATTACCTTTTTTTCTCTCCTCTTCCTCGGTTCTTTCTCATCTTTTTTTTCCCACTGCTGTCTTCGTCTGTAGCCGGCGGTGGCGGACTACAGCAACCTGGGCAGTCTGACGGAGTGTGGTTTCTTCACCACCGCCTTGGAGGAGGTCCAGAGCACGCTGGTCCCAGGTCTGCTCCCCCCGGCCCCCTGCTTGGCCCCCTTCATGCAGCATGCTCTACAGGTAGGACCGGTAAAGTCAGCCAGACTACCACCACCTTGGAAAGAGCCCTTGGGGCAAAGCTTGTGAAACACAAGCCGAGGACATTGTTGAACCTCGTCTACCTGGTGTCGATATCCTTAGGGCTTTTCAAAAATGAAATGTAAAAAAACCAACATAAAAAGAAACGATACATTGTTCTAAATATGATTCTCTATGAGTGCAACCCGCCCTTCCCTGCCCTCTCATTTCACTTTTATTCCAGGGCGATGCCACCATATACTTTGTCTGCGTGCTAGAGAACGTTCTCCACCGACTGCTGTGTAACAACCCTCCCCGGGGCTCCCCCGGCACGGCCAAGTTCTTCACCCAGCTGCTGCAGTGTCCCCAGTGCAAGGCGGGCCTCTGGCCTTTCCTTCAGTCGTCCTTCAGGTACGCGAGCCCCCCGTCTCACAGCATTCAATGCAACAGGAGTCCCGTGAGGGTTCAGGGTAAGGTTCAGGTTCTACTTTCAGGGGCTGTTCAAGAGGTTTTTAATCTAAACGCGAAAGGGGCCTTGTAGCAACCACGCGAGTCAATTGCTGTGCGACGCGAACGCGTGTTTTGGTCGTTTGACCACTAAAAACGTCCTTGGCTCGTTCTCCTGGTGTGCCCCCAGGTACTGCATGTCCAGCGAGGGCACCTGTCACCCGCTCCCCAGCCCCGCCTCCCCGGAGCGGCTGCGTTTCCATAGCGACCTCCAGACGTTGGTCCTGCAGCTGTTCCAGTGGGAGCTGCACTCAGCGAGCCTCGGGTAACTGTTACTGAGTATTTAGTACGACACACATACTGTTGTCCAAGTACTGTAAGAGTTCTCAGAGAGTTGGGGAATGTAGTTTTTGAAGACTTAAATGACTAGGATTTAAAATATGGTTTGTTCAACGTTGAATTGGCTCATTCTTTTGTCTTGTGATTAACAACCCTGGAAGGAACCGGCTTCCAGATCCAGAAAGTGTTGTTGACGCCTCAAACTGTGTTTGAATGGCACTCTGTTGGCTCCCCCCAGGGAGATGTTGGAGTCCCGGTCCTCGGTCCTCTACAGGTCATTGTGGGGGGTTTGGGAGCGCTCCACCCTGGCCTCCAGGCCCGTACAGCAGCTAACCCAGCTCCTGATCCAGGCCACTGAGCACACAGCCTCTGAGGTACCCTCCCTGGCCCCCCTCACCTCTCCTCACTTTGTCTGCCACCACGCCTCGATGTTTGACGTTGGTGTTCTCAGTGAGCTCTGTTCTGCCTCTAGGTCAACCCAGCGGAAAGGGACAGGAGCCAGAAGCTGGTGCTGACCCTCCAGGACCTGCTGTCCGCCGTGGTGGAGTTCTGGTGTCAGCAGCACCGCAAGCTGAATCGCAAACTGGTGGACAAGGGTCTGGAGGACCTGGCCCAGCACGTCGCCATGCTCTGCCAGGGTACGGCACTGCGCCTGCAGCCAACTAGCGTGCACACTCTTTAAGCTCCCCAGAACGAGGTGTCCGAACCCTCAGTCCGGCCCCGTCGTTATAGACTCACTGCTTTTCTCAATTAGCGTCAGTTGGTAGTTCTCCACATTGGTACTGAGGTCCATGAAAACACACCGAGTAGTGTTAGCGTTCCCATTGTGACACAGTACTTTGTGTGGCGTCCCGTCCCCCGATCAGACCTATCCCCCGAGGCCCTGATAGAGCTGGTCCCCAGCGTGCCCTCCAGCCGGCTGAGGATGGCCACGGCCGAAGCCCTCTTCAAGCACCTCTGCCTGCGGAACGGAGTGACCGTGGAAGCCGGGCCCGTCACGCTCAAGCACATGGTACGTTCCGCCGCGGCGCCCGGCCTCCTCTTCCTCTCGCCCACTCCGTTGTCCCAAGAACAAGTGGGTCACTGTTCTTTTTTTAAGAAGAGGAGTAATACGTTATGCCATCTTAAGAACTAGTTGCTTGGCTGGCTTACTTACTTTTAGAAGTGCTGGTTGGCATGCCAGGTGTGGTGTTGCTGCTGCCGTGGTATACTCTAGGTGCCCGGGAACAGCTGGGGCTCTCCTTCTCCCAGTCGCTGCCCTTGTGCATCTTCAGTCTCCATTACCGCGCTGAGCCTGAGGAATAACTTGTGTGTTTCTCTGTGTGTGTGTGTGTGTGTGTGTGTGTTGTGACAGGTGTCGTCCTACCTGCCCGCCCTGGGGAGGCTGTGTGGGCGCAGGCCAGGTGGCTCCAGGGGCCCGCAGGCAGCACACACCGGGGCTCCCCCATGCCCAGGGACTGAACCCAGCGCCCGCGGCAGGGACAGCCAGGGGCCCCATTCTGGGTCAGTAGCGGCCGTCTGGCTAGCTGTCTTATCAGCCTCCCTCTCTCTCTCTGTCTCTCTCTCTCTCTCTCTCTCTCTCTCTCTCTCTCTCTCTCTCTCTCTCTGTCTGGGTACCCACTCACGTCCACCGCCCCGGCCGGCTATTAGAGGCTATTGATGTCTGTTTGACTGGCTGTCTGCTGATCAGTCCCTTTGCTGCTCTCTATCTCACTCCGTGCTCCGACCCTGTGCCGGCGTGCCCGTCTGCCTTTTCCACCCGGGGGTCTCTGTGTCCTCCCCGGTGGTCCCACTTCAGTCCGTCGTGGTGGAGGTGTGAGGCCGGGTGAGGGAGGGGGGGGTAAAGGGAGAGCGGAGGAGGGCAGACCACCGGGCCGAGAGGGAATTGAAATGGAACACCACCTGGAGAGGGATGGAGGGATGGACAGACGAGGGGGGTCAATCCAACAGGAAGTGAGAGAGGAAGCGTTTGAAGCCAGGTTGACGGGGAGGTCAGGGGGAGTGTGTGGGGGATGGGGGAGTGCGTTTGGCGAGGGGAGGAGGTTGCTCATCCCACCGCTGCACCTTTGCTGACAGCCGAGGTGCAGAGAGGGCCCCCCTCCGACACACACACATACACACACATACACACACATACACACACACCCGGCTGAAGGCTGACATGGACAGCAGGTTGGCAGACAGACGCCCTCTCTCTTCCCTCCCCTCCCCTCCCCTCCTCCGTTCAGTCACCGGACAGCTGCCGCTCCGCCAGCCTCCAGCAGGTAGTTGGCACGGAGACGGGCAGGTAGGCAGGGGGCCTCCGGGGAGCGGGTTCAGCTGAAGGCTACTGGTTCACGGGCTGAGCAGACCACCGTCAGCCCCTCCTCTCACCCCTCTCATCTAGTGTGACTGCCTGACCGGCCGCCCCCTTTCTGCACATTACACATTCATAAGCAGCATTCACCTCTCTTTGACAGGGAGCAGTCACATCCGGGGAAATACCTGACACATCCTTGAAATGTGAGCCCAAAAAAAAAAATATATATATACATTTATATATATATATATATATATATATATATATATATATATATATATTATATATAACTTTTTTATATATAATATTTATTTTGTACCCCGCCTCTCGCCCTGTGTCGGCTGGGATAGGCTCCAGCCCCTGCGACCCTGCATAGGATAAGCGGTATAGCTAATGGATGGATGGATGGATGGATGGATATTTATTTTGGTGGTTAAACTTGGTGTGTGTGTGTGTGTGTGTGTGTGTGTGTGTGTGTGTGTATTTATATTGGTGTTTGTGCATGTGACAAGGTTTAAACTGAAGCTAGGGCGTGCGGAGTGATTAGAGCTTGTTTGTGTTGATCGAGGTTTCATCTGCATTGCTGTGTGTAAACATCCTTGTTTACTGCGCGGGGATATGAGGAGGTGTGTGTGTGTGTGTGTGTGTGTGTGTGTGTCTGTGTGTGTGTGTGTGTGACAGCCTGTCGTCAGGGCACGGCTCCAGAGCAGAGCAGAACAGGCCTGGCTAACTGGCTGCTCCTGGCGGGAGGCTCTCCCTAATTGAAGCCCTGCGCCGCGTCCTCCCGCTGGCTTAATCAAGGCGGGCTTATTGCTTTTGGGTTTTCAGTCCGCCTCGGCCGGGCATTAGACTGGGCCACCTCCTCTGGCCAGCCCCCGTCTGGTAACCACCGTCAACCTGGCCAACAAAAGCAAATGAAATCCGGGTCTGAGTGGAGTGGACCATTTATGTACCGCCGTAAAAGCCATTACGCAACAGCAAATGCGATTTCGCAAAATAGGAAAATCACGGCGTTAGCGAAAGCTTATCGCAATTAGAGGCAAAGAGGAAAAGTGGTGTGTGTGACACCGAGAACGAGAGAAGGATGAGTGCACTGCACAGTGGATGTGTGTTCCATTTCTTGCGTGTTAACAATCAAAGTGAGCGAGCACACACACACACACACACACACACACACACACACACACACTCTCTCTCTCTCTTTTTCACACACACGGTGCCCCAGGGCATGAAATGATAGCAGGGCCAGAGTGACAGAATGCTGGTCCCCTGTGGTTGTCCTTAGGGGGAACAAGGAGAGGAGAGAGGCAGAGCCCAGCACAGCACACCGGGAGCCAAGTGCTCTCTGCTGCCAGCATGTATGGACCAGGCACACTTGGGTTAAGTGGGATGAGATGAGAAGAGGCACCCTTCTTCCTCCACTAGAGACACACACACACACACACACACACACCGTCTCCCGCTCTTCTCCGCCTTGTCCCTGCTAATAACAAGCTACGTGACAGGACGTGTGTTCCTTCCCCACTGCTGGGAGCTTCTTCCTGGATTCCGAACAAGCCAATTACCAGGGAACAAGCATCTTCCCTGTAGTACGCCGGGCACACACTCACACACACACACACACACACACACACACACACACAGACAGACACACTCACAGAGAGCCGTCAGACGTCACGCGGGCAGATCTCCCATACCCACTCACAGGACTAGTGACAGCCCACAGCTATTAGCACGCCGCCGCTTTGAAGAACCTTCACTCACTTTTACTATGCGCTCCCACTAATCTGCTCGCTCGCGTTCAATCCGCTCTGTTTGTGTTTGAGCCTCTAAGTGGGAGGAAAAGTGCTTTTGGAAACGAGAGATGGGGTGGGGTGGGATATGTCCGGGGGTTGGGGGGGGGGATAGGGGTTTGAGTTTGACAGACGCTGTCAGGTCTGATGGGGATGAAAGAGACGGAGAGAGTTTGGGTGGAAAGATGCCACGGAGCCTGAAATCAGTGCTGACCGGCACCGAGCTGCACAGGCCCAGTTCTGTCCCAGTGACTCCCAGCGGAGCCACCAAGCCAACGTGACATGTCTCTCTCCAAGGGTCTTTTCCTGGACTGACTGAGTGATCTCTCTGACCGGAGCACGGAGTTGTAACACGTGTGCTGCACCATGTTTGTTTCTGTCTGTTCTCTTGACCCCTGACTGATCCTTTTTCTCTACCCAGAGTGCAGAGCGGTCTTGAAGAGGGGATGGACCCTGGGAAAGACAGCGTCCCTAGAGGCCTCAACAGAGTCAATGCAGCAGGTACGACCACACACACACACACACACACACACACACACACACTGCCGTCCTACTAGCTGCACATTTGCAGGGGGGTGTTTTTTAATGGACTGATGCGTTACACTGGGTCATCAGTACAGAGGGACACGGGAGCCCTGTCATCAGTTTTACTTTAATGAAGAGCCCTCCGTGTGATGGATTAGCATATGCCGACACTTCCTCCGACTCAGCTGAACGGAGGGTTGAGTTGCATAAGTAGGCCTGGAGTGTTCAGGCAGAGAGTGAGCTCCACAATGTGCCTGCAGCCTTCCAGCCTGCTGCATCGCTGGCGTCAGTTTCCACATCGTTGTGAGCCATCGCATTGAAACGCAACACTTTCTATTTGTAAATAAATAAATAAAATGCCGTAGTCAAGAATGATGGGTTCGAGGTAAAAAAAGAAAAGAAAAGAAGAACAAAACACATTGATAATAAAAACATTAGACACACAGGTATGCGCAGGGCTCGTCAGATCCCCCTGTTTAATCTTAAATGCAGCAATTAGACGAGCGCCGTGGAAGCGGGCGACTTTTCCGCAGCAGCAACTCGCCGCAATTAGAGGCATGGCACTCTGCGTGAACCCCCCCACGTGTCAGCGCTCGTATCTCCCCCCTGCACCTGATCAGGAAGGCCCCTGTGCCGGGGCGAGGAGCAGCAGCAGCAGCAGGAGGAGGAGGAGGAGGAGGAGGTGAAGGCGAGGGAGAGCCGAGGCAGGAGACTCAAGGCTGTTGGCGCGTGTTGTTGTACCTCTACGTGATCTCTATACCGATGCGGTCGGCATTCATTTTTGATGAACCTTCGGCGTAGCCTCCTCCTCCTCCTCCCCCCCTCTCGCCCCTCTTTATTTTTCTCCTCCTCTACCTGCCTTTCTCTCGGTTACCTCTCCCCCCCTCACATGGCGGTGTGCAGTCTTATATGAAGCCCTCATAAGCTCATGGACGGTTGCTTGACTGGCAGGTTTTCCTGGGAGTGAGGTTTGGACAGTTTGGACGGCTGTGTTTCCTTGTCCCATCTGGGACATGAAGTGTCCGCTGGTAGCCGGTGGGGTGTGGACTAATCCGGAGGGGGTGGGTGCTGGTCATTACATTAAATTACATTACATTACATTACATTACATTACGTTCATGGTCCTGGGGGTTTTACGCGACGAGTGAAGACTTCAAACAATGGTCCGCTCCTGACCACACGCTTTCCCTCGTGGAGTGGAAATCAAGTGGCTCTTAGTGAAGACGCTAGCTCAGGCTCCTGTTGTTTTTGTGGAGCCACACAGCATACGGAGAGGGAGCTGGCGTGAATGGGTGTGTCCAATAAAACAAGCTCTGGTCAATGCTCTACAGTTGCTAGCTCCCAAATTGGTTTAGAGAAAAAAAACTAAAAACATCCCAAAAATCCTAATGCCTGGAGAGCCATGGCTCTCAATAACATTCCTAACGCATAGCATTGTTATAGACTCCCCCCTCGCCAACAGATATTTGTCCCAGGGACTGGGCGAGCGACACTTACCGGCAGGCAACGCTGCAGACAGCGAGGCAGGGACATAAAGAGCAACACACACATTTAACTTTTCTATTAAAGTGTGAAATGGGGGGATTGTTAGAGGATTTATAGAAAAGGACAGGCGGATTTATCCTTTCAGTGCTTGTAAATGCTGAGCAAGCAATTACCCCTATAATAGAGGCGTTGTGTCCAAATTGGAGCCATTAAAGTGATTTAACAGTGCATGGATTGGCCCTGGCATTTGCGAGGATGTGTACACATGGGGTGCAGTGGAATGGGTGTTTAATCACGGCATTTTGGAGCCCCGTAATGGCAGCCTAGGCTGTGTAGAGCTCTAACCTGCTACCTGGCCAAGCAACTCATTAGAGACATTTTGTTGTTTCAAAATGGTGGAACGTTCAGGACCGAACCATTTGTATGTTCCCTATTTAAATGTGGAACTGTTTGTGGTGTCCCTCTTCAATCTGGGACTATTTGAAACGGCCCTTGCTAATGTATTCAGTAGAATTCCGTTTAGTGTCTTTGTGCAAACACAACATGCAATAAAAAGAAAGTGTACAATGCATTACGTCTGCCTTTTTTGTGTTTTAGTGTTTCAATAAAGGCAACAGAAGGGCCGTTTCATTTCTTGGGGATTCGCTGGGCGTGGATTTGATGGACCTGTCCCGCATCCGTTGGGACTCTTGGGAGCAGACAGGACGGTGAAGAAAGCCGCTGCTTCGCAAATAGTTCTCTCTCTCTTTTCTTCTATAGACCGACGATGTCAATAGGACGGTGCATCGTCTCGATACATGTCTGATACACGTTCACCTTTTGTAGACGTTCAGTTTCATTTCATTCTTTCGGCAACCTATTTTCGAAATTGAAAATCATTACAGTAGTGTTTTATTGGGCCCGTTTGCATCTCTTCTTCCGATGCTGTCACTGAAAAACAGCCCGGCTGCCTCTACTTCACTGTCCTTCAACCTCTTTGTCAGGTGTGAATGACATTAATGCGTTTCCCTGCAGCCTCAAAGACGACTCCGCCGAGAAAAAGCCCCCCTTGAAGATGAATAAGAGCTGCGCGTGCTCCCATCTTTGCCGGCGCTTTGAAATGCGGCGAGCCTTTACCCCTCTCTCCTCCACTGACTCTTCCATGTCTTCCAGTCTTCCCTCTTGTCCTCCGCCCCCCACTACCTCTCTCCGTCTCCCCCTCTCCGCGTGGAGTGGAGCCCCCGCACTGCCCCGGCATCCTGGGGAGAGCTAGTAAAGCGTTTATTAGGGGCTTTGCAGCCCTGGATTATACTGGCATGCACAGAGCCACTCATGCTTGGCCTTTAACTTGCCTCTGAAGTTCAGCCATACATGAAGAGAGAGGGGGGGGGGAGCCGGCCCACTGATGTATTCCTGATTTAATATTGTATCAAGAAAGGAGGCGGCGGGGGGAGGGTGTCAGATGTAAATGGCAGCCTTTGGGAGGCTTGTCTGCGGCCGCGCGCTCCGGACGTTTGCACACACTCGTCACCACGTGGTCCACACTGGCGATGCCCAGCGGAGCTTTTGAACTCTGGGGTGTGTGAACAGTCCGCCCGCAGGCTTTGTGCACGGGCTCTCTACCAGAACTTCCTCCCGCGCTACAATGGTGGGACGGGAAAGGCGATGTCTCCTCATAGTCGCTCGGCGCCCACTATTAGCATCGTGGGGCTCTGATGTAAGTGGAAAATCACACGCCCCCCCCCCAAAAAAAGGAGGCGGAGAGAAAGGCGAAAGAGCCCAACTCACCATCTTAGATGTTTTTTCCCTTCCTTTTTGTTCCCTAAGCGCTCCCCCTTTTTTTTTGCCTGCCGAATCTCTCCTCTTAAATCGCATTCTCATTGGAGGGTTGCCGTATTTTTTTAGGTCAAGCCTTTTTTTGGGGGGGCGGGGGTGCGGGGGGGGGTGGTTAGTGACATTGCTTGAGCAACTTATTGGCGCCGTTCGTCACGTCGAAGGGGACAATGGGCAGGACACACCCAGATTTTTGGATTTCTCTCTTTCATCCTCTGTCTCTCTCTCTCTCACTCTCTTTCTCTCCCTCCCCTGCTCGGTGGTCGTGGCGAAGGCGAGACACTCCTCCACCGAGCCTGCCGGAGGAACCAGGTGGAGACGCTGCACAGAATCCTGGCGCTCCCTGGCACCGACGTCAACGTCCGAGGTAGGTCCGCCGCTCCCTCCCCTAACCCGGCTCTCCCCGCTGTCCTGCTGCCTTCACTCCGGGGCGTGGAGGAGCGATTGGTGTCGGGGTGGGGGGGTAGAAAACAAGAGAGGGGGAAAAGAGTGGGTGTGTGTGTGCGTCATCAGGCTTAACCTTTAGCTGCGATGCAAAGGGAGTGTCTTGGAGGAGCGGGGTGGGTTTGGGGGCTCGGGTTTGTCGATACACAGACAGCCACTTTGCCTGAGCGACCGGAACGCCCTCTTCATATTTACAACTGTTGCTTTTTTGGAACATTTCGGTGCAAATAGGATGACTAGTCTTTCCTTTACGCATGTTTTTGAGTATGATTTTTTTTGTTTCGTTACGCTAAACGGAAGCACCCTAAAATGTTAGGGAACAGAATGAAATGTGATGGTGACATAGTTAGTTTGACTTGTGCTGTGTTAGCAAGACCTCTGGTCTCATTGTTTAGTGACAGATATAAGCTAAGGACAGAATAACATACACTTTGTTTGATCTGAGACACTGTTCAGGAAGAGTTTAACTTACTCTAACGGGAAGTTCTCCTCTAAGACCGCTAAGTTGAATCGTTAAAACTGCCCCCTTTGCTTATTGAAGACATAGCATCATAACGTCTATGTACAACCCCACAACTCTGTACGACAGAAGTTGGCACCCCTTGCCACAGTTGCTCTCTCCTTTTGTCTGATAACATGAGTCGTGTGTGTGTGTGTCCGCTCCCCAGACCACGCTGGCTGGACGCCCCTGCACGAGGCGTGTAACCATGGCAGCGCCACGTGCGTGGAGGCCCTGCTGCGCCACAGGCCCGCCCCTGACCTGAACAGCCAGGTGCGCGGGGTCAGCCCGCTGCACGACGCCCTCATCGCCGGACACACCGCCATCGCCAAGATGCTGCTAGAGCACGCGGGTTAGTCCCTTACACACACACACACACACACACGGTGCAGTCGCCCTCACGTTACATACAGTTGCATGTACACTGACAGGAACAGCATTCTCACGGCACAACCTGAATGGGCTCTGGCGTTGTTTGGCTTGCTGCCTCCCGTCTATATCATCTGCACCATCTCCTCTCCTCCTCCTCGTCCTCCTCATGCTCCGCCATTCTGTGCTCCATTGCTATGTCTGTCCAACGGCATTACCCATCAGCTCACAAGACGCCTGTTAATGTCTTTTTGAAGAGATTAGACGAGTCAGGTTCTGACGCTTGCGAAATTCACACGCTGGTTGCTGGGGGAATCTGTCACAACAGAAAGGGTGTGTGTGTGTGTGTGTGTGCCGGCGCGTGCCTGTGTGTGTGTTTTCTTGCCACATACAATCTCTGCTCAGGAGCTTTGAAGTGAAGACGACGGCTGTCAAAACAGAGGCGCATGGAGGAGTGTGGTGACTGAGAGAGAGAGAGAGAGAGAGAGAGACCCTGAGAGAGAGAGATCCTCCCCATGTCTGTGACGGTGTGTGTTCTCTTCCTGTATGTCGGCGGCTGCGTGTTGCCAGACAGCGGTGAACCAGAGCGCCACGCTATAGGCTGTCGTCCTCCGCTGCCTCCACCCTGCCTGCTCGCCACGCTGGCTAATTAAAGTTAATTTGATTCGGCTCCGCCATTAACACACGTACATACTCCGTCCTCAAAAAGTAAATTAGGCTGGGATTGTTTGGTCCCGGGGAGGAAACGGGAGCGACGTCTCTCTTTCTCTCGCCGCGGCGGGAGAGCACGGGCAAATTAAAAGGGGTCAGAGGAAGAGGCTGTTTGTAAAATTAGAAGCGCGCACGTGTGTGTGTGTGTGTGTGTGTGTGTGTGTGTGTGTGTGTGTGTGTGTGTGTGTGTGTGTGTGTGTGTGTGTGTGTGTGTGTGTGTGTGTGTGT
>JAVQIZ010240778.1:0-12577 GCA_036023535.2 Galaxias brevipinnis | reverse complement strand
GGTGGGTGGGTGGGTGGGTGGGTGGGTGGGTGGGGGGGGACTGCAACTTTAAACCCTTGCCTTGGTCAGCATTAGGGCTTATTATCCGATCACGAACATCACGGGTGAGAGTAGAGTAGAGTAGGCTCTTATTGAAGTTATAAAGTAGTAAATTGTGAAGCCTACATTGAACATCACACTTTTGAAGTACACAGATTGTTTAATCGTTTCACAGTAGGACCTGGTATTTCCCCATGCAGTCTGGCCCAACACTCAAAACTGTTTTAAGGTCAAGTGTGACAGTACGTTTCAATACAAACAAACAAAAAAAACTCGGTTCATAGACCCGGACATTCACCAATAGCACTTCCTGGCAAACCAATCAGCTGACAGACTCATGACAGACTGGCCTTGCACTTGCGCTGTAACGCAGTTTTGGTATCAGGAATATGGCAGCGTCCTGAGCCCTCCTTAAGCGAATACAGCGCAATTGAGCAGCAGGGACAACGCATTTGGGAGTAAACAGACGCACAAGCCACACTAATTGGATGGTGGGGGGCTGTGGGACGGATACTAATTGCATTTGATTGGAAATATAAAGGTAATTACATTTGCAACTAGTACTTTCAACAAATCGTCTCCATGTTTGCGTTTACCTTAGCTAACGTAACTGAATGAATTCCTATCTTGCTAATTTAGCCGATCATTCGACTAGCACGGGCCAGCTTTCTTTCCTGTATTCCTCGATTAAAAAAACTAAAACTATTTGACAAGACCTCGCAGTATTTAGCTTCATGTAGTCATTCTATCTGCAGCTAGATGCATCGCGGAAGTGACATTGTCATTTTTGTTCACCCTCTATCTATCAAGTCTCGTACCCCGTCTACTGTAGTTGGCTAGCTTGGCCTGCTTATTTACTCTACAGGCACAACTAGTTAGCTTGCTAGCTAGTTAGCAATAACTACAGTGTCACTGACTGACACTGACTGCAATGTTCAGTTATCTTGACAGCTCCATAACCAACCAGCAACAAATTCAAGCTAGAACATTCTGCTTTAGTAAAACTTGGTTTGAAACAGTACATTATTTTCCTTTGAAATCAACTTACAGTGTTAGAGCTTAAACAGCTCTAAACTTGTTCATTTTTTGTTTATCAGACTTTTTCATTCTTTCTATAACATAGTCATGTAGCACGAATTAAATAAGTTGCACTTTATTCTGCAGGAAAAGTTCACATGTGAGCAATGTTCAACAAAAGCTTGACATCAACAAGAAGGTGTTATCCCTTTATGAACAGTGCAGTTGTGTAATTCTCTAGTGCGATTTACTTTTTCTCAAGGGGCCATTATTGATTGTCAATTTACCCGAGGAAACACAAGTTTCAGAAAATTTCCGACTCATTTTACTCAAGTATGTGGGTATTTTTTATCAGAATACCAGTGTGCTTCTGGACTTAAAGTTGACCAAAAGCTACACATTATAAAACATGACACATGATTTGCAGCACAGCAGTGCGTTTTCACAGGAACTACTTAACGTTCACTCATTGTGTTAACTCCGTCTCTGTTTCAGTTAACTCTCGCACACACTCCCTTCTCAGTACCCACAAGCTCACTTCTTATGAGTGCTGGTTGGTTGACTGTTTAGTTCAATGCTGAGGATATATTGGCTATACTTTTTTTTTTTTCTTTCAATAGCTTCTGGTGTGCCTAATTTAGCATGTCGATTTTTTTTGTTGTCATTAGATTGCTTTAGACTGCTGCTTATTGATCGACTCACAGGGATGGGCAGGGAATGGCCGTCACATGGCCAGAGTCTGCTTTGATCTTTTAATACTCATCACACTAACACAATTGAAGTGCCTGTACCTGCAACACTTAAAAAACATTTTGCCTTATGACGTCATTATGTTATCTCTTGTTTTGCCATCCACCTCCCCCTGCTTTCAGTTAAGTTATTTGTATCAAAACCTTTTCTTTGAGCTAGGCTAATTGTTTTTTTGATCTTTTTCAAAAGTGGACAATTGACATTGCATAGTTTGTGTGCTCTCCAACTTTTTGACTACCCATTGGTTTTCCAAGTGTTTTGGCACTCCATGATCTTAGGCACTTTGCTGTTGAAGCACATATTGTTCTACAAGACAGCCCTCCACGATTGAATCCTGTCTGCGACAAAGGACTCCTCGATGAACGGCGGACTTCATAATTTGGACTTATTTTGCTGTTCCGTTCATTTGCAAGATGAAATGGAGAGAACGGGAAAAGGAAGTCAGTTTGTTCCAGGATCCAGGCAGAAAGCTGACACAGGTTATCCTTGGGGATGTGCGGCGGCGGGGACTGAGGAAAGGTTATTACTGTGCTGAGGGTAGGAGAAGGAGCCGAGGCATCTGCCCCTTCACACTGCACAACACACCTCTACTTTGCTCTGTTGTCTGTCGGTTTCGACTAGTTCTTTGGGGATCTTTAACGATGGCTAACGTTTTCTGCTGTTCAGTATGTTGTCGCATTCTTAAGAAACCTTTCATGCTTGTGGTCTACTACAGCTTTTATTTGACTGAAAATAAATGTAAAGCTATTAACTCCATTTTGTTTTAAGTAATGATCTAAAGATACAAAATACATTGTTTCATCTAGTGATTATGAATGGGTAGCATCCTTGCACTTTGTTGCATTGACCTGTTCAAAGGGGGCTTGGTTGTTGTGTTTCTGTCAGGACTACTTACATGCTGTTCATCCTCCAGTTTGCTGAGAAAGCAGAATGCCATGCCTTGCTTGCAAGTCACAGAGTTTACGTTGCACTGATACGCTGTCAAGAGGAAGGAGAATAAATGTAAATCACACGTGTTCAAGTGGAGCTCCTGCGCTGCCTTTAGCTTTGGTTATTGAACGGACTGTGAAAAGCCTGATGGAGTTTCTTATGAATCAGCTGCTAATTTTGGTGTTAAGCTTTTGTTTTTGTAAGTTAATTTATTTGGTTAGAGCCATTCTGAACAATGGTGAGGTGAGGCTCCCCCATTTAGGTCAATAAGGATTTCCCTTAGAGGTTTGAAATGTGATGTGGCTGTGTGAAGTGTGCGTGGCAGTGCTTCAGTATTAAGTCGCATAAGCATTTTTTGTCTAGGTGCATCTTTTTCTCAATAGATCCAGAACGTTTTCATGACTTCTTTAGTTTCCAATAAATTCCCTGTCACTGAGCTAAACAGAGTTTATAATGAAATCTGATTCCCTTTTTCTTATTCGGTGGTTGGTGCTCTGTTCTTTAGACATGGTATCGAATGAGATGAAAGTGAAAACATGCTTTTTGGCAGTTTTTGGGAAATGGGTACGCTTGTGTTTCCCTACGTTGCTGTCCCATCCTGATTAAACCTTATTCATTTGTCTTTTTCGTAGGTCTTGCCCGAAGATGAATGTGGTCAAGGACAACAAAGACCTGGCCTGTTTCTACACCACCAAACACTCCTGGAGGGGGAAGTAAGAGTTACAAACAAGCCTCATTCTTTAGTGGCATACCTATGCAATCTGGTCCACATTGAAAACATTCTGGTGGCAAGCTTTATTTGATCACTTAGCAGCCACTATTGGAATAAGTTTTGTATTGAAATGAAGAATTGTCATTGCCTTACCTATTGGAATGGTTTTCTTTGCCCCATATATTTTTATGCAGTATGTGTGAATTAGGTACTAACAGGCTAAATCTTTTCTATTTAAGTGCTTATGCAAGATTCAATGTGTTATCAAGGCAAGACTCATTAGGTTAGTGTATGAAATACTTTAAATGGGATCATATGACTTGGTTTTGGTATTAGGCTTTGTTTGTCAGTTAGCATAAACACTAGTTTAATTAAATTAAATTACCTAGTTGAGTTTTATTCTTTGCTAAGAAATATCAGGAATGCTCCAGTGTTGTCAGCAAAGCCCATGAGATCAAATTACAGTTACCTGCTTTCTTAATGGTTTTGTTCCATTAGGACCCATCGACTGAGGTAACTTAAGAAGCAACACATTAGCCACCGGCAACAATGATTCCCCCCTGAAGCACCCACCAGGGTCAGGTGTTGATATGAGCAGAGTGGACAGTTGACAGTGAGTCAGGGCTTGGATAGATAGCCCAAAATAACAAATGAGATGTGTGACCTATTTTTAAGTTGCCAACATTGGAAAATGGAATTCTGTACTGATGGTTAAAAAATTCAGTATTTTGGAGGAGTATTCTGTATTGGTGTGCGTGCATACTCCTCGGGGTGCTTAAAGGTTCTCTTTTTTTATTTATTTATTTTTTTTTACAAATTATCATAAAAAATAAAGCTTTTGGAGCTGTCTGGCTTCCAAGTCATATAAAACAGCAGCACAGCAGTTGCCACATTGTGCTTTCTTATAAAACTAGCCATAAAGCACTCTGCTCTTAGAGCTTCTCTCTCTTTGTGGATTCCAAATGGCCAAAACCCATTGATAAGAGACTGATGGATTGGCTGGCGTTTTCTATATCCTTGTGTCCTCCACTCTCAACATGAGATCTCACACTATGCCCAATGCTGAAGAGCTTTGTTGTATGTACAAAAAGTATGTTGTGGTGTGTGTGTTGAGCTAATAATACAAGGAGATTCTTCTGTGTAGGACTTCAAAAATAGCAGCTTTGTCTTCTGAGAATTCATGTTTTCTTGCCCTATAGCAACATTCACTCTAAAGCTGATGAAAGTGTTTGTGTCTAGTCTGTATTTTTGAAAGGCCAACAATGCCGTAATTTTGTCTCTAGCTTGTAAAATTACGGACAATTCCGTAAGGGTTGGCAAACCAAATATGTATTGCCTCAAATGCAGCCGGAAGACAGTCCTGTATTAGCAATAGATTAATTTGTATCTGCCTTGGGCAGTGGTTAATGTGTCAAATAACGGGGAGCTTTGCTTTTCATTGTGAATACAGAAGTCTGGCCTTAATTACTTTCCAAATTGATTAGTATGATCAGTTTTACCCATATGGGAAACGCTTAATTATCAAACTGTCGCTCTGTGTTAGTCAATCTAAAGAAGTAGGCTGCTCGTTTTGACCCGCAGAGAGAGAAGAGGTGAGGCACTGAATATTCAACGCCAGTTGAAGACTTTTGAAAGTTCCCTAATACTTTTCTGTTTGCTGCTGCTACTCAGTATTTCCTCTCCTCGCTGTGTCCATGATAAGGCTTTTATTTTTATAGTCATGTGACTCCTCTATTTGTTGGACTATATTAGATTTGCCTGTGTGTGTGTGTGTGTTCGCCTTTTGATGTTGTCTATACACAGAAATCACTCCCTGGATTTGTTCCCATGTGACTTTCATTTGGTTTTGCCTCTGTAAGGAAATTAGCTTACAGCATCTACCTGTTTCAGCCTAGTTAATGTTTCAAGAGTATAGTTTGTACCCACTTGCTGAATACAATCATAGCAGCCCTTGGTGGTTTATCTGTTGTGTTGGGTTATTACCCAAATTGCATTGCTAGGGGATGGCAGTATAATGATAATAAGTGTTTTCCTTTTAAAGATCACATGACGTCATTCTGTTGTTGTTGCTTGTTTACGGATAAGTTACCCTTAACCGCTCATCTTGTTTCCTTGTTTGAACCTCCCACCTTGGTCCTCGTTTGATTTCTGGATGCTACTTTAAATGCATCTAACCGTATGACTCCATTCTGTCAGAAATCTGATGGAATGGTTGACTGCTTGACTGACTGATTCTATTGTCTCCTAAATGAGCACCGAAATGCACCAAACTTTCCCACCGCATCATCTGTGAGATTTTGAAATAAAAATAGATGTTGTTCTGTATGTTAGCAAAGCGAGTCTTTCAATTGTGTTACAGTGTGTCTGGGCTCACCACCTTGCGATTACAAACATTTGTAAGCATTGAGTCTTTCGCGTAAAAACACAAGTGTTTATTATGAAGACCAGACCTCTGATTAGTGTTTATCCATTGGATAGTTTAAGCCAAGAAGTGACTGTTCCAAATGCTTAGAGATACAGGAAGTTGCTTAAGCCCTCAACAAAACACTGAGGTTGGTTACATTTGCACAGTGTGAATGAGAGACGGTCGCTACCCCTTGACATGCCAAGATGATTGAAGAAGTGGTTAATATTAATAAGTCAGTTAATATTTGTCATGGTGTGTCCTGTGTCAGAGAAACTGACCGTACTAGACTCCTGTAGGGTTCTGTGTGTATGTTTTTTTTCACCTATAAATGCAATTTTACTGGAGGGTTCCATCTTCATTAGCTCCATTACAGTGTGGTAACATCATCCACCATAACATACCAACCCCTGCTCTCCTCTGCCGTTCTCAGACCCGTCCCACTGTAGCTAGGCTTACACTGAGTTATTGTCAAGGAAGGCTGCAGACGAATGTGAGCCTATTCAGTCCTGTGTGTGTGTGTGTGTGTGTGTGTGTGTGTGTGTGTGTTTGTTTCAGACTACACATACACAACACTATGGCAACAGATATGGGCCTCCCTTGCAACTGACACGTTGTTCTATAGCCATCCAATGATGTGAATGTCACTGCCTTCAGGTGTAGTCCTGGTCCATTCAGCTGTGCCCAACACAGCTGTGTCTTGCACAGTCAACCTAAGGTTATTTCTTTCATAAAGTAGCTTGGCTCATTCAGACTCCCGTTCACCTGACGGGTCTCACTCCAGGGTGTAAAGTCTCTCCTGGGTAGGATAGGCCAGGCCAGCATGTTTTAATGTGGTTATTTATTAAATGAAATCTCCTGACCTTCATCGATAAAGCTTAAGGATACTTGTAAAAAGATAAAATTATAAAAAAGGCTTCCAGCATTTATTGACTCTAGAAACCTGTTTGTTTATGGGATTCTCAATAATGGATTTTCTCACCACGGCTGGCCCAGAGGATGTGAAACAATTCATCCATGTTTCCAGTGAGTCTGACTCACTGATTCTATGCATGATGGCTATGATGAGAAGTCTAGGCCTAGGCCTACATCTAGGTCCTATTGTCCCATCAGGTACTGTTGTGAGCCTTCCAATAAGCTTTGTATGTTGAAAGCTGATACTGCTTAGCAATGAAGTCACAAAGATAGGGATATAATCGAACCACAGTTTTAAAGCAGTTATAATTCTAGGCGCAAAAAAATACGGAAGTCAAGATGAGCAGGTCGTCCCAGAGAGAAAGAGGAAAGCTAGCACGCTTCAAGAGTATGAATAATTAACCAGGCGTGTGACGAGAGACCCATCCCAACCAGTCGTGGAGCTCCAAGGTCAAAGGCTGCATATAGACCACTTCCCTTGGAGCGGAGTGTGGCCATGCCTGCTGCCTCTTAAGCTTGAGGGAGTTTAGGGGAGACTGAGAGAGAGGGGAAAGGCAGAGCGGAGCTGAGTTGATGGGAGAAACAGGCTGAGCGTAGTAATGAGTTAGCATTGTGGCAGGAACGTGAAAGGGAAAGGATGCGCTTGCATAAGGGCAGCTGGCGAAATAGCACTAGGAGAAAACTGTGAGGTAATATGAGACTCCACTTCGGCCTAACGATTGTGTAAAAAAAAACACTGTCTGTCTTCAAAGCCAACTCCCGGCCATACAAATGAGCAGACCAGACTGAGCGGCCTGTGTGCAAGGCCACGTCATTGGGATCCTCCACTATGTTGCAGCCACTTCCTGTTTACCCCCAGGTCTAACGAAGACGTGCACGCACGCCAGACCGGGGGTGCATTTGCATGTTCTGTGTCCGGGACGACGCTGGCATTGAGTAAGCCGAGCTGAAAAGCGCTCCTTTCACACAAACGGCCACTCGCAGACAAGCATGCATGCATCTGTCCGTCACTCTGCACCCTCTTACTCGCACTCACCACGTGGCCTTCCACTAGATAACAATGCAGGCGTTGGCATATGGTTCATCTGTTTGCTGAAAGGAGGACCTGGCTAACAGTAGGCCTACTGTTAACGCCAGGCTTCACCGCCACTTGACTGTTTCACTGTTTCAGTTCCTTCCTGTGGCAATACAACCACACCTCCAGTGAATCTGCTGCCCTCAAGTATTTGTTCTGGCTTGATTCCCTCATTTAAAAAAAAACGAAAGCAAGCATGATTACAGAACCAGATTGGCAATATCATTGGACTGAATCCAAGTTATTCATGTTTCCGTGAAATATGTGTAGAATAGGTCTAGAAAGTGGCGTGTTCAATATGTACTCGGTGCCGTAGGCTCCAGACCATGGTGTGGGTTTGAGCTCAGACTTGATGTGTGTTTTCTTGGGCTTTCTACTGTGGTGTTGTGCCCGCCGCAGCCTCTCTTTGTCTGAGGCTGTGTAAGAGGCAGCCTCACGTGGGGGAAAAGGATCAGAAATCCATCCGAGCGGAAAGTCTTGCCGCTGCTAGAGCGAGGCGTGCTAGCCCACTTGTCATACTTTCCCCGCCTCTCCCTCCCCTCAATAGCATGCGCGCACACACACACACACACAGTGTTTTGCCAATTTCATGCATGCAGTCTTGCTCAGCGTCACAGTGACTGCTTAGTGTGAAAGGCCGTTATTGTAAATGCGACAGGCACTAAATGCTGTTTCTTAACGTGCCTACCTGGGATTGTACATGAACTCAACCACCCTCTAAGGAGCATTCTTTTGAAGAGAAGCTAGTGGGGAAGAACTAGTTCTGCCCTGTTTGGCATGCATTTGGACAGGGGGCATCTTCTTGCTGTTTTCCCCGGCGCTCCATTCAGTGTCAGCCTGGTGGTCTCAGACGTGGTCACATCTGAATGCCCCCCCAGCTCGCCTCTCATCTGCCCCGCCCTTAGCCGTAAACTGACCTTCATCCCCGGGATGAGTTTATTTTCAGCCCTGGGTATTTCAGGAGCGGCGGATTGATAGGGGATGATGTCAGCTTTATCAGTTCCGTGGGATAATAGCATTCTCCCATGGGCACTAACTGTCACATTCCTGTAATACCATCATGAAGCCCCAGGGGTGGTCTCAGTTCACTCTGGTGGGAGTGTGTGATTATGCCTAGGCAGATAATGTAAGATCCGAGACTTTGGGCTTTTGGTTGTCGAACTGCCTCAGCGTCCCTAAAGGTGTTGCCCATCTCATTGTGCTGTAAGGCTGTTGTCAGACTGAGCTGCGTTCTATTTCCAGGTACAAGCGAGTCTTCTCTGTCGGCAGTCTGGGCATCACCACGTACAACCCCACCACGCTAGAAGTCACAAACCAGGTCAGCCTGCCGATACATTAACACAAACCTTTTCTTTGTATCTTTTTGCCCTTTCAAAATGCATAACTCAAATAACACATTTGGGAAATCTAAATATATTGGGCTCCCTAGTTTGGTGATAGACTGAGAGTCGGTGTCAACGTGTAACTTTATAATAACTTGGCTTATGTTCCTTCCTCTCTCTGCACCACTTGTGGTGCCAGTGGCCATATGGGGACATCTGTGGCATCGCTCCCGTGGGGAAGGGCCAGGGCACAGAGTTCAACCTCACGTTTCGGAAGGGCAGCGGCAAGAAATCAGAAACACTCAAGTTCTCCACGGAACACCGGACCGAGCTGCTCACAGAGGCACTGGTGAGAAATATGCAGCTGCACTTATCTATCTGCGCAACCTACGGGTCAGTGGAGAGACTTAAACATTGTAAACATCAGCACTGACCACGTGGCCTGAATGGGGAGGTGGGCGGTGTTTGTCTTTAAAGGTGCACCCTAATGTTTTGTTCGATGTGACTGGTCCCGATGTCAGATATTGCTGTGCTGACAAAAAAGTAATCACATTTTGCTGAGAAAAATGCTGTTTATTTGTAGCAGAAACCATATATTCCAGTACCTGCAAATTGCAGGTCCCTTGACGTAGGTATTTCCCACAACAGATTCAGGAAAATAAACATGTCAGCACATGTTTTGGCTTGAAATTAAATTATCATGCTGATTATAACAAATTTGGCATTTCCCGTGACATTAGTAGTACACACTGCAATACAATACTATATAGTATATTGCGTAGTCAGTATTGTGTATTTTCAGAGTGGTTATCAGTAAACAAAGATGCCCGTGTTTTTGGTAATTAGCGACTTTGCTTTTGTAAGTAGGGACCAATTTGTAACCATATTCCTGTTCTCAATGCAGAGATTCAGAACAGACTTTTCGGAGGGAAAGATCACAGGCAGGGTGAGTATTGAACGAATTAATGACTGACTCAGTGAATGAATGGATGGAGGAAACAACACCTTTAAAGCAGACCATTCTCACAGTAGACATGTAGAGACTGACGCCCTGGTCTGTCTGCAGCGCTTCAACTGTTACAAGCACCACTGGAGCGACTCGCGGAAGGCTGTCAGTTTGGAGGTGACGCCGGGGGGCATCGACCAGATCGACCCCCACACCAACCGGGTAGTGTGTTCCTACGATTACCGCTCCGTGGAGGGCTTTGCAGAGGTCTCCGACTACCAGGGGGGATTCTGCATTCTTCATGGCGGCTTCAGTCGACTGGTATGTGTGTTAGTGTTATTTTTTTTTTGCTTGCTTTAAAATCTGCATAGCCTTAAGATTGCCAGCAAAATGGATGACTCCGTTGACCACATCTTTTTTTTTTTTTTACTTCCGCACCTGCTCTCAGCACCTGTTTGCTTCGGAGAACCGGGACGAGATCATCCGCAGCGCCATCGAGCATGCTGGGAACTTCATCGGCATCATGCTGCGACTGAGAAAGGAGGCGCTGACGTTCGAAGACTTTGTGACGGACCGACTGGGGAAGTACAGCTCGGACGAGTGCATCACATCCCTGGCCGAGTTTGTGGTGCAGAAAGTCTCCCCTCGACACTCGGTCAGTGCCAAATGTGTTTTCCATCACTAACATAATTACTCTTCTCCTTTGCCTCGTCTGTCTGTCTTCTCATGATCATGTTGAGGGCCCTTTATTTCTCTTCTCTCGGTGTATCACACCAATATGATATAATAATCTTTCATAGTTTTAGATTCAAAGAACCTTATGTCGAGGTCTATGGCTGATTTCGTCTGTTCTGTTTGTCCCTCCTAGGAGCCGGTAAAGCGGATCTTGTGCCTCACAGAGACATGTCTGGTGGAAAGAGATCCAGCTACCTACAACATAGTTACCATCAAACCTTTTGAAGAAGTACGGGGGATAACATTTCTGTTTATTTATTTAACTAATTGTTCACACTGTCCTGCTATTTGTATTGTGTTTGTATGTTACAGTATGAAAACATTCCTTCCAGGTGGCTGTGTGTGTAATTAACTATGTGTTTTTGTGGTGCAGGTGTTTGCTCTCGTCTGTGATGTGAACAACCCTCAAGTGTTTACTGCGGAGTTTATACGAGGGCAGATCAGGAAGTACTCATCCACAGAAAGGTACTGTGTTAAGTGTACATACACACACCCACACATCTTTTTACGTAAAACTAAAAATACCAAGTGTTGTCAAGTGTCCAGTCTCCATATTAATTTGGTACGTTGCGTGTGCCTACTGTAAGAAAATTGGTATCAACCAGGGATGCTTGGTAACTGTGCTTACATTCTCTCTCCTTTCGTGTTTCCCCATTGACTTTATGTGATGTGTTTGTTTGTGCGTACAGAGACTCACTGTTGGCCAGTCTGTTGGATGGGGTGCGTGCATCGGGGAACAGAGATGTGTGTGTGAAGATGGCTCCTACTCGCAGGGGGCAGCGATGGGGCCTTCTAAGCATGCCTGTAGATGAGGAAGTGGAGAGCCTGCACCTGAAATTCCTCGCAGCGCCTCCCAGTGAGTGACACGTTTTGCAGCTAATTTTTGTCATTTTTACGACGGCATCATTAAATAGCCTATCCTGATTGGCTGAAAGGGGGTGCAGTATTTTGTGAAATTTTTCCGTATTCTGGTATTTATATGTACAGTCATCAATCGCTGTTGATACTTTCATTCTGAAGTCATCTAACAACAGTAAATACTTAGTTAATTGAGATCTAGTTTTACATTGCATGTAGGCTAAACTTCAAGGAGACAACATTTTTGGAACTATTTTTCTCCCCCAGCTGGAAACTTTGCTGACGCCGTGTTTAGATTCAACGCCAACGTGTCCTATAGCGGAGTGCTACATGCTGTAACACAAGACGTGAGTATATTCCAGCCCACATGTAGTTCTCTGTGTCCAGAGTATATTGCGTACTCAGCTCAGAGAGGCTCAGATTTGATTTCCGGTCCTCCTTTCCCTCCTCAGGGTCTTTTTTCCGAGAACAAGGAGAAGCTGATCAGCAACGCCATTCTGTCGCTGCTGACCCAGGAGAACGAGCTGACGGGGCCCATCGCCGAGCTGGAGAGCCAGTTCCAGGCCATCCGCCGCCTGGTGGCCTCCAAGGCCGGCTTCCAGGCCTTCACCCAGCTGCCCAAGTAAGGCTTCCTCCGAACACCTGACCCCTCCCGACCCCCCCCAACTCCTGTCAACCTTACCGCTCATCACTCCCTGACTCCCTCCCTCCTTTTTCATCCCAGCCTTTGCTGCCACTTTACGCTCCCTCCCCATCTCTCTGCGCACATTCTATCCCCTCCCATTTCTCCCTCCATTGTTTAGTTCCGGGCCGGGGCCGGGGGTGTGGGGGGGGGGGGGGGGGGGGGGGGGGGGGGGGGGGGGGGGGGGGGGGG
>JAVQIZ010240777.1:0-16958 GCA_036023535.2 Galaxias brevipinnis | reverse complement strand
TCTCTCTCTCTCTCTCCCCCCTTCTCTCTCTCTCTCTCTCTCTCTCTCTCTCTCTGTGTTGTCTGCATGTATTCTTCCCTGTCTGTTATTCCAGTATATAATGGGCGTGGGGCAGGCTGGCTGGCTGGCTAGCTGGCTGGTGGGCTGGCTGGTGGGCTGGCTGGTGGGCTGGCTGGCTGGTGGGCTGGCTGGCTGGCTGGTGGGCTGGCTGGTGGGCTGGCTGGCTGGCTGGTGGGCTCATAGCCACATTGGTCAACTGCTCCACATTTGGCTGAACAGACAGAGGAGAGGAGGAGAGGGAGATATGAAAAGAAAGAGAGAGAAACACAGAAAAGAGGGCGGCAGGGGGGTGGGAGAAAGGGACAGAAAACTACAGAGGAATGGAGAGAGCGAGAGATAGAGAGACAGAGGGAGGCAAAGAGAGCAACAGAGCAAGAGAGAGACAAGGATCGCACATAACCCCAGTAACTGGACAAACAAACGAAAAAAAAACCATGGTAAAACACACACGAGAGAGAGAGAGAGAGAGAGAGAGAGAGAGAGAGAGAGAGAGAGAGAACGAGAATGAGAAAGAAAGAGAGAGAAATAGAACGTGAGAGAAAGAGAAAGAGAGAGAGAACGAGAAAGAGAGAGAAATAGAACAAGAGAGAGAGAGAGAGAGAGAAAGAGAGAGAACAAGAAAGAAAGAGAGAGAAATAGAACGAGAGAGAGAGAGAGAGAGAGAGAGAGAGAGAGAGGGAATGGGGTCACTTGAGTTTGTTGCTCATAGGATATCAATCAGGCAGTCTCCGCCCTCGCAGCGGACAGGCTGTTCCGTTCACCTCCCCCCGCCTCTTTCTACGCCATATTTGGGAGTGTTGTAACAACAATAAAGGCATGCTCCAGGAAGAAGACGAGGAAGAAGGAAAAAAATAGAACAGCTGTCAGTGTTGCAGTGCCGGCTGCCTGTTTGAAACCCGGCCGCAACGTTCAGTACGGAAACAGATATGAGAGAGAGTTGGCGCTAGCGTTGACACCGGCACGCCAGAGAGAGCTTGTCTGTGTGTTCCTTTCACATATTCCATGGGTGGCACGTCGTGAAATCCCGGTGTTATGTCACAGAGGTCGGGGGGGGGCGGGGGGTGGTAGGACGGTAGGACAGATTTGTGTGAGAGATGTTACGTTTTGGTATCTGTCCTGCTTTGTCTGGTGGAGCAGCGAAACGAATAGCGGAGCTCCACACACGGGGAGAGTGTGCTTTGTCAGGAAGCCCTGTTCTTCAAAAATAAAGGTGTTTTTCTAAACTTTGTCTGTACTCGATCGCTGAGTCATCTGGGGAAAAAAAGCAGCGCTTCCTGCAATTTTTGTGCTTGACTAATGCAGCATAACTTTTTTTTTTTTGCTTTACAGTAAATGACATTAACGCACAGTTCAGTGAACCATAATACATGGAATCAAACAGCCATGAACAGGGAGGGCACCCAGTGTTTGATGTTGCACAAATCTCTCTCTCTCTCTCTCTCTCTCTCTCTCTCTCTCTCGCTCTCTCTCTCTCTCTCTCTCGAAGGCCTCTCCCTCGTACCATCTCCACTGCTGCTGGCCGGGAGGGGAAGGGGTTAAATCCGTCTGCAGCCCACATCTGGGAGTCGTTTAAAACATTCCACAAGGCTTACCACATGTTTTCAGATGGACGAAGATCCGCCAAAGGCTTGGCTGTCAAAGATTCTGAAATATTGTCTTTTTTTCTTTCTTTTTGACGAGGGGGGTGGGGGGGGGGGGCAAGGACAGAGATCGAATTGGAGAAAAATAAAATGATTTTTCTCTTGCAGGTTAGATGATGGGTAAATGAAGGATAGGTGATAAACGATCGTGTGTGTGGCGTTTCTCTCTGTGTGTGTGTGTGTGTGTGTGTGTGTGTGTGTGTGTGTGTGTGTGTGTGTGTGTGTGTGTGTGTGTGTGTGTGTGTGTGTGTCCACGCGTGTTGGTGGTATGTTATTTGAATGTGTTCTGAGTGAAGCTGCCTCTTAACTGCCATTCCCAGGTCAAAGGAGGATTTCAAAGATCGGTAACCACTTCCATGCCTCAGATACACACACTCTCGCTCCCCCTCTCTCTGTCTCTCTCTCTCTCTCTCTCTCTCTCACACACACACACACACACACACACACACACACACCTCTCATTCTCTCTCCCTCTTTGTTGCTCTCATTATCGCTGTAAATTGAAGTGACACGCGAGTTATGTAGCCTTTTCAGCAGGCGTGCGTGCCGCACAATCGCGTGCATTTCCCAGCGGCGCCCTGAGCACGTCGTCCGGGGTGGCTTCGGATGCCCCGCCTTCGTCAAGCACAGGCCATAAAATACTCTCCCGTTTGACGCTTTAACCCTCTCAGTGGGCACCCCTCTCACCGCAAAGTGCCTGACTACACGGTCGTTAAGCGACAGCTCCTCCATGAAGCTCCACTACGAATGACTGGTTAGAGTGAAGGGGAGCGGGGATCTGACGAATAGAGCGCGCTGCTGTGAGTTCGACATAAATAAGTGGCTTTTTAAAGAGGTGTGCACACACACACACACACACTCTAATGGTGATGGACATAGACGCACACATCCTGTCCACCTCTGTGTGGTCATCCTTCGTTCCTGCTTTTTTCATTTTTCCGCTGCGGGAGGTCTGGGAGGAGAGTTGTCCGAAGCCTCCTCTCTTATCCGTGCAGACGGGGGAGGCCTTCTCGCCTTTTTTCACGTCTGAGGGCTCCGGGGGCTCTTGTTGCTATGACCACTGCCCCCCACACACACACACACACCCTGTTTTATTTGTCCGCTGACATTTGGTGACCCTGGAGAGGTTTGTTGGCCGTTGGTCACCCCACCTTCCTCCTCTCCCTCTCTATCTCTCTCGCTCTCTCGCTCTCTCTCTCTCCCTGTCCCCGTCTTTTGCATGTATGTGTGTGTGTGTTAGTGTGTGTGTGTATGTTAGTGTGTGTGTGTGTGTGTGTGTGTGTGTATGTTAGTGTGTGTGTGTGTATGTGTGTATGTTAGTGTGTGTGTATGTGCATGTGTATGTTAGTGTGTGTGTGTGAGAGAGTGTGTGTGTATGTTACTGTGTGTGTGAGAGTGTGGCTCCTTCACTCCGTCTCTCTAGGAGTCGGTGACATGTGGCCGTTTCTAAGAGGTAAGAGAGTGTTGATCAGGCCGTCTAACGTTACACCGAGCGCACTGGAAATAGCCACGAGATGACAGGGCCGGGTGGTAAATAGGCACCCGGTGCTTACAGGGGGTTACTGGAGGTGGAATCAAACACCTGCTGGGGGCCAGCCAGGTGCCTTGTAAGCAGTACACAGAGGAGAGGTTCAAGTATACCGACCCCCCACAGTAGAACAGTTAAATGATCGACCTTGGTAGCTGTTTTTTTGGGGGGGCGGGGGGTATTTATTTTGGCGAGGGGTATTTATTTTGGCGGTTACTGTCACTCACCTTTCCCCAGTTAGAATGTTGGATAAACCGGGAACGCGTTTTATTCTTTGTCACGACGCGTCTGTTCCGTGAAGTAGGATTCCGGAAGTAGGATAGTCTTGGACAGTTGTGGGTCTCCTAAATGTTTTTTATTGTTGGAGCTGAAAGAAGAGGGAGCGTTTTACAACGTGCGAATACCGCAGCCCAAAATAAGTGGCACCCACAAAGAAAGAAAATAATGCAAGCCGCTCAGAAGGATATTATCAACAGGAAATCAACCACCAACCAGAAGCGAAACGTAAAGAGCCAAATTCACACTCAAACACAGCCAGCATGTCAGGCTTCCGAGGCCATGCAGGGTGTCAATGTTCAGCACAATTGAGATGCTTCTGAAAGGAGAACGATTGGAACCCTCGAGCCTGACCAAATCTCACATCTCTCCTGACCGTTAACAGTAGAGCATATGTTGTCAAATCACTTAACACACGGCTAAGTACGGTTAAGCTGAGCGTGATCGGAACCACGTGCACTACGAAACACGGGGACCATGCGTGACGTCTCCACAAAGTGAAGTCATGCAGAGCGTGCAATAAAACAGGACACGCATGTCTTTGGTGGCCGCTAAGTATGACATCACTTATGGTGCGTGCATTTCTAAATAGTCTGCGCCACTCAAAATAGATGTAGCACACTGTACGGCCCATAAAGACACAACGATTCTCTCTTCTTAGTGTGAACTTGACTCCTTGTCGAGCTTGTAGCTGCACTGAGGAAAAACTCGGAAGCCTTTCTGACCAACACATGTGTCATGAACATACTATGCGCCTGCTAAAACAGTGTACCGGTGAGGAAAACTCTATCACTATGCAGTCTGCATGTGTCTGTGCATAAACACAAAGGTACAATGACAGACACAGTGACACACACACACACACACACACACACACACACACACACACACAGACAAACACATGGATGCCAGGGCCCCAGTTCCACCTGTCAAACGCCTGTGAAATAAGACAGTCTCTTCACACTCTCCAGGCATTCTGTTATGACAGCAGCCACTTCCACCAAAACATACTTTTAGCCTTCGAAGGCACCCCCCTCTTCTTCGTTCCTCGCATGCCTCTGCGTCCTTCGTCACCCTATCCTCCTTTTTCTCCTCCTCCTCCTCCTCCTCCTCCTCCTCCCCTTCCCTTTAGCACTGCATTCCTCACTTGTGTGGTGGTGTGTGACAGTTGACACAGCTCGGTGGCACTCACAGCTTTGTATGAGCAAGCCTTAAAGCAAAGGCAAGCAGGGGATGCGCGTGTGTGTGTCAGTGTAGGAGTGTGTGTGTGTGTGTGTTTGAAGTGTAGGAGTGAGTGTGTGCGTGTGTGTGTGTGTGTGTGTGAGGGGTAGGAGTGTGTGTACGTGTGTGTGTGTGTGTGTGTGTGTTTGAGTGTAGGAGTGTGTGTGTGTGAGTGTGTGTGTGTGACTGTCGGACTGAGAGTGTGAATGCATGCGTGTGTGTGTGTGTGTGTGTGTGTGTGTGTGTGTGTGTCAAGGTGGGTTATATAGCCAGTGGTTGTCTGGTGTCCTTTAGTTTATTCACATTTGGGAGTCATTGGTTGTTCCATGTGGATTATCTACACACACTGCAACTTAATCTTGAATGGCAGAAAGATATCACATGTGTCACATGTTCAAATCTGCAAAGTTTTGGAGAATGTGTGCATCTTGTGGACACATTCACACAGAAGCGTAAATACACACATACACACAAACAAAAACACACAAATACAAATGGCACTCAGCTGACCTGCCATACAGCATTTCTAGTCAATTAAATTATTGTTACTATTAGGAGAGGAGGGATTTTGTTAAAAAATATATGTAAAACTACCACAGCCAAGCTGGAAAGGCGAGACAATTTGGATTTGTTATTAAAATAAAATACAAAATAATCAATATGGGCTGACTGAAACAAATATTATCAACATTTTTAAGAGCTGGGCCAAGACAATACATTTTTTTATCTATTCACTTGTTTAATTTGTGTAATGTCAAACTCTTTATCTCTGTTCAACTTAATAGTAGTTGACGATTATGATAGCCTAATTACATAAAAACATTCCGCACATCTGCAGTTAACAGGACATCCCCGCCGCGAGGACAAGCAACCCATAAAAGGTAAGGGGGCGTGGCACAGAGGTGGTGTTGGATTTCACAGCCAGAGAACGTGACTGCAATGGTCGCCGTTGCAAATGCTTGGGCCAAGTTCTCTGCACAGTGAACGCCGTCCACCGCCTCTTACCGAACAATTTGCAGGGGGAAATTTTGTTCAACAGCCGTGGCATCCACAGCTTCGAAATCTGAGAGTCACTTAATAACTTTGAAAAGAAAATCACCGTTGACAAATACTGCTGCGCGACTGAACTTCCACCAGACGCTTGCCCAAGGGGGAGCGGTAGGAGGAGTCAACAGGTTCCAGGTATAATGATCCACTTGTCATTGACAGCTTGTCAAGATCTGACAGCGTATGTCCCGTTGCAAACAATTAGATTTTGAGCTTATTGCTTTTTCCGCAACGTTATATCTGTTTTCCATAACCTAAAGGATTTAAATGCGGCATGTACACCCGTTCTGTGATATGTGCACGAGTATGGTATATTTGATTTGATTAATTGTACTCAGCGTACCTGCTAATGAATCGCTCTCAAAACTAGTATCGGAACTTGTAAAGTTTTATGTTATGATTTGTATCGACATTGAGTAATAACCTTTCTATTGTGTTGTGGAGACGTATGCTAGCCTTCTAGCCAGCTGGTTACTAGCTTGCTGAATGCTGTCGCTTGGTATAGGCATTTTGTCAATACTGACAGTTTTCACGAGTCCGTTTGGAAGGTCTACTAACTAACATACTTAGCTGTTAACAATATATAACTTAAGTGCATTGTATGTAAAAATCGTATTGGTCTGTCCGCACATGCTAGTTTTCTGCTCTAACGTCAGGACAATGGAATGTGAAATGATGTATCTCTTTTGAAAGTGCATTAGAACGTTTGGCTTAATCAGTCAGTTTGGTCTACTGTGGTCAGTTAGAAAATAAACTTTGCTCCACTAATTCCTAGTTTATGACGGTATCGACAATTGCTTCATAAATTATGCCCACTTCCTTCCTTCCTTCCTAACGTAGCTACTGTCTCAATTTATAGGCTATGAGGGCAACACCAGCTCTGTATTCTTTAATATGACACCCTGGTTTGATCGGTCTCAAGAATACCTCAAACGAAACTCGCCCTTTTAAACTGACAGATATTTACCCCTAATTTGTTCACACCTCTGATGAGTTCTTGTCAGGATACGTTTTAGCAATTTTAAATGACATGGTTAAAACATCTAAACGTCATGTAATTGTGGCACACTCACTGCAAGGATTTAGCTGTTAAAACATACCCTGCAGCTTCGGACTGTTAGCCACAAATCAGTCAAGACAGATTAATCTTTTGTTGTCTAAATTAAACTCTCAGTGTTTCATTGTTACCTACATGTTTTTGTAAATGTTAGTAAATATCAGTAACCTGTTAAAATGGATTGAGAAAATAAGCAACACAATATTTTTGGTGTTGTTTTTTCTTTAAAAGAATGATAATTATTTTCAAGAAAATAATAATAATCCTGCTTGTTTACACAATACATTTTTAATACAGATTTTATAATTACGTTATCAAGGTAACCTGCATTTTGTTTAACCTTTTCTTCATCTGATATCTTGTAGGTTTGAAACTTTTTATTTGAAAGTTCACAACAAACTTTGCAATAGGGTTGTGATTGGAGTGCGAAGCAGTTGCCCTTTTCTCCTGGAAACCTTTGAATTTCAGTGCAAGATGCATTAGAGGCTTAGTCACTGAGTGGGATCTTTGGTGTGTCTGAGGATTTTCCCACCCTGTCACCTCTACCCTTGGTGTGACTCACAGTTACATGTTGTATCGTAGCCATAGCTAGAAAGACCCAGAACTGCTGCAGCCCTATAGGACTGGACTGCTGTAGCCACAGGTTTGGCTTCTATGTTGTTTTTGTCGTGTTTTGGTAAAAAAAATTAAAAATTCAAGTCCGATTACCCTTCCAAAAAGACCAATATCATTGAATAACTAAAATACTAGCCTGTATGTATTAGGCTAGTTGGTTAACTTGGTGTGCTTTGAATAGAAAATCCACAGAATTGGGGTTGCGACACTAACTATGTTTTTGTCGAGCTGTAACTGTGGGGATCTGTGTATGGTTTAATCTCTTGTCTACATGATCTATGACATTTTAAGACAAACTGTCGGTACTCTTGGTTTTTCAATGTGTTCTTTCCACATCAGTGATATATTAATATGAACCGGCTGATATTAAGGCATTTATGATTGTCTATTATTTTATAGACCTTAAGTACAAGTCGTGTATCTCTGGTTTCTTGTTTGTTGTGACTGGGAGTCATTAGTATCCTATGGCAACCAAAGGGGATAGTGAGCCCCACGCTTGTCTAAAAAGGTTGCCCAACACTGGGGCATCTTCATTATGACTGATCATTTTCCTAGCTGTGCTAACCATACCTGCTTTTCCTCTGGGTTGCAAAATTAAATTATCATGGAGGTTTTAATCTGCTGTCTAGCCATCCCATGATACTTGAGCCCGTTAATGGGGGGGGGTCTTTCTCTGCCCCTCCGTGTCTCTGTGCAAGGCAACGGTAATTGTCTGCCATTTTGTCCCAAGGGCAAGAATGCATGAAATGTGGTCACTTCATTTAGGTTGGCATGCAGCTCCTGGTAAAGAGGAATATCTCTCATGCACTTTTCCAAAGATTGAGAACAGACAAGAAGAGAACGTCTATGTTGTACCAACGCACAAACCTCACGGTAGTGAGACTCCCGCTTTGTTTGGGTGATGTAGTCTCGCCCTGTTATATAGCATGTATGGCAGGAACGAACATTTCCTGTCGGGTGTTATTTGCTCACAACCGTTGCTTTACAATGAGTGGACTCAGTGATTGCTACGATTGTATGCAGGTAGTAAGGCCTTCCTTGCTGTAGATGAATAGAATACATAGAATAGAATACATAGAATAGAATACATTTTCCGGACGCCTACACATACAATAACGGTGACTGTTTTTCACTTGTGGCACATGGTGGGTGTTTTTTTCTTCTTTTATTTTTCTTTTTTTTTTTTTCTTTTTTTTTGAAGAGACTTGTCAGAACCCTCAGTGGTGACAAGGAGAAGTGCCAGCAGGAAGTGTCTTTCTGTCTCGTGCGAGAGGTGCCAGTGAAGAGGCCCTTTTGCACGCCTCAGTTTCACATGGCGGTAAATGTGTCATCACAATGAAGCCGATGGCTCACTTACTCTTCGGCTTGGCTATGCCTTCTCTGGTGTTTAAACAGTTTATACCTCCTCCTCCTCCTCCTCCGTGTCTCCCTTTCACCTCACACCCCTCTCTCTCTACTTCCTTTTTTGCGAATGATAGTCCAGTGGCTCTTTTGTTTTACGTTAGGTTTTTTTCTTACGACCAGCGGAATGAAGTGTTATACACCAGGTGAAATGGGATGTCTGTGTGGAAGACCGCAGGGTTCATCCCTTGTCTAAAGGAAATTAGATCATAATAATCTAGATAAGACCTTACTACTACTAGGCTACTCTTTGTCTGTGAAATACAGAAAAGTACATCGATTGGTTTAGTATCGCATTTCATTACCTCACACCACATTTTGCTTCTGCGATTTTCACTACAGAAAATACTATGTAAGGATGTTTAATAGCTGCATATTGTGTTATTTCGCATAGACTACACTTTCCAGTATTACATCTTGATGCAGTACATGAGTAAAGCTGTTGAGTCACCCTTACTGTCATAATGCAAATCACAAAGGCTGGTGTAGAAAGTACATTCCAAAAATAGTATGTTGGCCATCAATAGGAGTTGAAGTAGGCAACCCCAACCTATTTTTTTTTAGGGTATTTCCTTATGTAGATGTAACTATAACAAACTTCTATTATTTGTATACACAATGTAAAAGTACTCTTGTTGGAACGTGCCAGCCTGAAATAATTATTTGGGCCAAGGGTCGATAGGAAGTGTAGGCATGCTAGATTTGAGTGATACGGTCAAAGCGCAGCTCAATTTGGCGTAGGATTCATATGTCGCTGCGTAAACGCGACCACAAAGGGGGGAGTTCTGGTTAGCGTCGGCCTGTATAGTAGCGTGCGTGCGAGCAAACCCAAACCACAACGTCCCTTTCACCTTGTGTCTGGCCAGACTGAGTCACAGAGCAAAGGCAGCTGTAGGGGGGGGGCGGGGGGGGACGAGAGGCGAGGAAGGGCAGTACAAACCCATCAGGCTTTGACAGATGAGACACACTCTCTATGGCGGCAGGGGTGCCCCCGAGATGTCACAAGGCACTCTGTAAATGGTAAACACCTCTAGTCGGCCGGCGTCGCCGCAGCCAACCGCTCTGCCTCCCCGGATCACAGCCCTGTGTGACTTTCTTTCTTGCTGGAATCGGTTGCGTTCCTCTTGTGCAAACCACAGAATCTATTTTTTTTTTTTTTTTTTTGCACAACCGTTTTGATGCCAGTAATACCTACAGTTCAACAACAACAGCAAAACAAAAAATTCTTTTTATAAAAACAAAAAAGGAACCTAGAGAAGTCGGAAGTCAGGGGTGTGTTGTGATGTGTTGTTTGGCGGTTAGTGTCAGTCTAGTGTGTCTCTTTTTTCTTTTTCATTGAGGCATTTCACAGTTTACCTTTGCAGCTTGACTAAAACAGAGAAAAAACCCATGATAGCAGTGTATCAGAGCCGATCAAAGCGGGAGAGCAGCCACACACGCCAATGAAACCGGTCCTGACCTAAATGAAACAGCCTTCAGCTTTTAGTCCCGGATAAGTAGATATAAATTGGGACATTACAGTGGTTTGGCCGTGCTGCCCAATGACGTCGGCGGTGCCTTGAGGGAATGGATTGAGTGTGGGAAACGACGGAGAGAGAGAGAGAGAGAGAGACAGAGAGAGAGAGACGGCGAGAGAGAGACAGCGAGAGAGAGAGACGCGAGAGAGAGAGGGAGAGAGAGAGAGACGGCGAGAGAGAGAGAGACACCCTGTGATGTGGGGATATGGGAGCTCCACCCTCCCTCACCGTCTGACAGGACTTTGACAGGCCGGCTTAGGCACGCCGCTGATTCATCCTCTGAAGTTCCTGCTGTGTATACACTCGTCCTGTACGGCGGGGCCCGGCCGTGAAAGGGTTAAACCCCTCTCTTTTTCTTTATACCACTTCTCCTTTTATTCCCTTCTTTTTTTTTGCCATGGCTTTGATGGTATTAAATAATCTTTACGTGTCAGAGTGCGCGGAGCGCCGTGCTCATCTTCGAGAGCGAGAGAGCAATTAGGTCAACGTGGTAGAATAACTCGGCTCCATTCAAGTCTTAAAGGGGCAGAGAACCTTCGAGTCGGTGTCGGAACTCAACTCGAAGCCCCACATATTGTGAGTTTCAAAGAGCGCCAAGGCCGCTGCAGATATCTTAGCTCTTATAGTCAGGACTGTGTAAAAAAAAAAAGATCTGGATATCTCCCTCCCTTTGTATAATCTCATAATAAATATGGCCTAGACTGGACCATCAGCTATGATATTTTAAGTCCCTGGATCCTGACTGGCTTCGTTTTCTTGGAGAAATAGGTCAAGTTTTTCCTCTGAGGCACAGCCTTACACAGATATCCTATTATAGTGATTATAGATTTAAAATGTGAACTATAATGTAAAAAACATGTTTTTGTTACCAACAGGACTTTATAGATTAATCATGATCGTATTTCGGTCGTTCAGGAAACACAGCGAGAGAGAGATCTGTTGTCGGTCTTTCAAGGCCATACCGATTCATTCAGTGTCTGCTGTGTGTGTATTGAATATTGGCTTTGAACAGCTTCATGTTGATGTGGTTACACAGGTTCTCACAGCCTTTTGCTCCAACGTTCCAGATTGCATTTCACCGTCTCGCGTGCAAATATTGCACTCCCTCTCATAGCGTGTCGCACTATTTTCCAACCCCTCATTTTGTACCTTGGCCTTCATAAAACGCTTCTCTGCCCAGTCCGACGGTCGCTCAGTTTGACGGTTGACATTTCCAGTGAAAGAGCCCTATTGTCGCCTGCTAATCCCCCCCTCCCATCCATAAAACAATGGTATCAATTGCCTCTACTGAGTACATCCACCGCTGTGTGTGTGTGTGTGTGTGTGTGTGTGTATTCCTCTCTGTGTGAGTGTGTATGTGTGTGTGTGTGTGTGTGTGTGCGCGCGTATGTGTTTGTGCGCGTATGTATATTCCTCTCTGTGTGAGTGTGTGTGTGTGTGTGTGTGTGTGTGTGTGTGTGCATGTGTGAGAGAATATGTGTGTGTGTATTCCTCTCAGTGTGTGTGTGTGCCTATGCCTCTGAGTGTGTGTGTGTGTGTGTGTGTGCGTGCGCGCGCGTGTCTTCTCCTGAGTATGTGTGTGTGTGTATCCCTCGTGTGTGTGTGTGTGTATGGAGAGAGAAACTCTGGCCTAATAGGCAGCCATTCCCCCTTGTCTGAGCCAGCCACTCCATGCTTTTCCCAGCTTAATCCCCTTCTCCTTCTCTCTGTCCCAGCCTGCGTGTCGGGAGCTCCAGGCAGCCGGTCTAATATTATCTCTGGCGCATGGGAAGACCAACTCTTAATCGTGGCTGGCCTGCCACCTCGGAAATGCATGGATAAATAATGGCTTTGTATATATTTATTTTCCCGGGACGGCCATCAGCGGGATTAGACAGTGAGCTTCTTCATCTTCGTCTTCATCTCTCGTTCTCTCTCTCTCTCTTTCTCTCTGTCCCCATCCTTCTTGCTCTCTATCTGTCGTTCTCTCTTTCCCCCCTTCCTCTCTCACTGTGACTCCATCTTGCTCTCTCGCTCTCTTTTTTCCTTTCTCTCACTCCCCCTCCCTCTTTTGCTGTCTGTCAGACCCCTCCCCCCTTAATGAATGTCTTCCATTCCGTTTGCCTTCATTTTCCCTGGGACACCACCATTACCTCTGACAGATGATATGTTCCTCCGTTGAAACGGTCATTTTAAGCACATTGTCATTGGAAATCAGATTCCCTCTGCTCTGCCTTTCCTTTTTCCTCTCCATGGCTCTCTCTCTCTCTCTCTCTCTCTCTTGCTGCCATCCTTCTCTCACTCTCTCTCTCTCTCTCTCTATCCAGTTCTACGCCTGTCTTTCTCTCTGGGTATTTCCCTGTTTTTTATCTCTCTCTCTCTCTTTCTCTCCTTCTCTTTCTCTCTCTGTATCCAGTTGTACATCATCTGTGTATCTTTTCCTCTTGTCTTTTTCTCCGCTTTCTCTCTCTCTGTCTCTCTCTCTGTCTCTCTCTGTCTCTCTCTCACCCAGGCACATGCCGTTAATGTTCCTCTTAGAGTTCCTCTGTGCAGTCTGGCTGAGGAGACATTAACCCTTTCTTTCCCAGTGGGCCTTACACTTACCCATGAACCTGTGTATAGGTAGGCACTTCAGCATGGAGCGAGATAAGATAGGTTGGTTTTGCATCATGCCACTATGCTGTGCTGTTGTACCTCTTGGTACCTCTGTTGTACCTCTAAATGTATGATTTTTAAATAATAAAAAAATTATCTACCCCAATGACATAACTGCTCTCAACCAAAATTCTATACATTCAAAGACTGGTTTCTGAAGTGCACACACTGAAATAGCATATAGTAAAATGGATAATGATGTATGATAGTGCTTATTTAGAATTGCAATATTTCATATATTAAGGTAATTTAACTATTTGTTTCTTATTTATTACAGTGCCATTTCCTTAGAATCCATAAGAGGTTGCAGGCTCTGTAACAGTTGGAGGGCATTTAGTAAAATGCTCACCAGGAAGCTTTTAACACTGGTGGATAGCCTACATTCACTTCAAGAGCCAGGGACACAAAGAGTGCGAGAGAGTACCTTTTAGCACTATTGAGCTTATGGAACAGATACCACCGTCCTATCCTTAATCCTTTCTCCACGGTCTATGGGCAGACCCAGATACATGGCAATACGTGGTGTATTACCCCGTCACTGTGTTACTGCCGCTGCTTGAACATTAGATCAAGCAGCCGCGGCGCCAGAGCCATCTGTATATGAGCACCACAGTAGGGAGATAATGGTGCAGAACTGAGATGATGGCGTCTCTTGGCTCTCACTGCTAAAGCGCTAGCTGCCAGCGAACGGCTCGGCTCGTCTAGCGTCATTATCTTGCTGTGCGCTGCTCGAGACTTAGCGCCACACGCCAGCCAAGTCCATTTAGCTAGTGAGCCGCTGCTGCAGATTTGTTTTTTTTTCTATGATTATTTTTTTTGCCTGGGTTTTTCCTCAACATGGTGGAACCAGGCGCATGCAAGCGCCATCTAGTTAGATAACTGTCATGCAAACTGCGATGCCACTGTCTGTACAGACTACATAGCCTGCAGTCTTTCGTGGAATGCTATATGAGGGGATTCCAGAGCTAGCATTCCAGAGAAAGGGAAGCCTCGTTGGAATGTCCCTGAAAAGACTGTAGCCTAAGGGCTGACTACAGTCTAGTTTTTATGCCTTTAGTTCCGCTTTGTTTTGCTTTGACAGTGAAGACCATACCATGCATCTTTTATTTTGCAGAAGTAAAACCCTTTTCTTTTCTTTTGGTAGATTGAAAAAGGCAGGCATCTAGGCCAACTTTGAGACGAATAAATATTCAGTGAGCTTGATCGAATACAACCATGTGTCTTAAGTGTTTATAATGGCTGTAATCTATCCTCAATTCTTTCATTATAGAAATACTGCCACTGCCTTGAATCGTTTTGATCCTTGAATCGTATTGTACTTCATGTCAAACATAATTTCATGATTTTATGCAAATAATTCTCTAATGCTCTGCCACAGACTGTAACGGTGAGCATATGGTTGCCATTTCTGATAAACAGCCCTAGAGTATGCTATGCGAATACATATTATACATATCACAAGCGTCTGCCAGCTAATGGAATTGTAATGTAATGAACCACGTTGTATATGACCAATAATGAGCTGCAGTTAAAGAGCGTTGATGGGTTTCCCTTCGCCAAGCTTTCGTCGTGCCTTTTCTTTTCGTGTCTCCATGGCCGCAGGTACACACATACACACACACACACACACCCCCACACACACCATTACCTACACGCATACTTACACACACACACACACACCATTACCTACACACATACGTACACACACACACATCATTACCTACACACATACATACACACACACACATACCATTACCTACACACATACGTACACATACACACACACACTTGCGATCACACTCGCATGCTCAAAGTGACCCACGTGGACATTAGCATTTACATTTGCATTGATTCATGGCATTGGGGAGAAAAGCGTATTGACAAATACCTGAAGTGCTCACTCGTCGAAATTGCAAAAACTAAATTGGGCAGAACTGAGACAGATGCGCCGCAGTAAATTAAACAAGCAATCTTCTCCGTCGGGTGACAGCACAATGGTGATTAGGGTTTCATAGTGTGTCGACCTACGTTATTTATGGTTCCGCTCTGGGCTGCCTGCAGTGGAATAGACCCACAACCCATTGAGTGGGAACATTACCGCAGCCTGTGCAGGGGCGAGAGAGCGAGGGAGTTGTAAAAAAAAAAGAGAGAGAGAGAGAAAGAAAGAAAAGAAAAAGGCATTATTTCCTCTCGAGGAGTCCTCATTTTCATCTAAATGAAGGTGGAGGCCTCCAGCGGCTTCTTTCCAAGCCCTGCGCGTGTGAAATGTGTTGTCCGGGTTCCAGGAGAGGCTGTGTGCTGCTCGGCTCTCCGTGTGTGTGTGTGCATGTGCATGCGTGTGTGTGTGTGTGAGAGAGCGAATGTGTGTGTGTGAGCATGTGTGTGAGAGCGTGTGTGTGTGTGAGCGTGTGTTTGTGTGTGTGTGTGTTCCCTGGCTATTTACTCAGAAACTACCCATTCATTCGTACACCTCAGACTCTCTCCTGGTTTCTCACAGGGTCTGTTTCTTGGCCCTCGGCCCTTTTAACGGACCTACGAGTTTCTGCGTCGACTGCAAGTAAAACACACAAAGGGTTAAATAAGAAACGTATTAGGCCTGACCCCTTTATTCATGCGGCTAGGCTGGGCTTTCCAAAGTCCTCCTGACTGTCTGAAATGAATGTGAAAGTGTAAAGTGGCAAGGTGGCCAGTTTTAGATGACCAACTGACATAGTTAATGTTGGCCTTGCCCTGTCAATGTCAAGTTAGTACAGGAACCGGCAGGAAAGTGAAGGACTTGTCGGCTCCAATTGTGTTCTTTGGATTTGAAACCGAGCAATTCATCGCAAATTGGTTGACTTGATAGTATAGCGCGTTATGCAGCAACACGTGATGTTCATGCAGGCAGGGACGGACACACACACACACGCACACACACACACACACAAAAGCATTGATGGAAAAAGTAGAGAGAGACTTATCTCGAGGGGGAGGCTTGTACTGTTTATCTTGTGACACATTTCCAGTAGCTTATCTAACAGTTTGCCGTAGACACCGTGTCAAAACACTCATTCTTGCCTTGCACAAGCAGTAGTAGTGATTCAGATTAAAGATTATAATCACAGATAGGCCTTCTAAAAGTACTTCTTGCGTGACATTATGTCATATGGCAATATTCCTGTAATTACTGTGTGTACAACTGACAATTAGGCAATTGTAAGTCAAACTATTCGCTCTGTTTCAAACTGTGTTCTGCGTTGTTTTGGTATTTTAACCTCTGTGTGGCGAAAGCCAAGGAAAGCAGGCCCTTAAACCGTGTTTTCACATTATTGTGGTCTGTTCTTAGAAACCTACATCTTTTGTATTTCGGTGTTTTTTTCCCCACAGTTGAGCATGATATAATTATTATAAAATAAAATAAACTTTATGAACGAAACCGTTGATGAAACCCATGCTGCCAAAATCAACGACACTGTGGAGCTAATAAACTCTGCCTTATTTCCCCCATAATCTATTTCCAAATGTTTTCTGAGAAAATAGAGCAGGTAAATAAAAAGAATGAATTGAGACTAATGGAAAATGGGAGGCCTCTAATTGAAGCATGTTCAGATTCTTTGTGTGTGGTACATACTACATTAAAAGGAAATTGTCAAAGTATAATGGGTTGTATTTTTGTGTTTGTCCGTTTCATAATTGTTTTCCCCTGCATGGAATTTCTGCCCCTTGCGCCAGTTATGAAAGAGTGAGCAGAAAGAAGCCCATTTGTTATCAAAAATAATGGCGTCTTCTTTGGTGAGGGTGGATTTTGGGTCAGTGTACCCCCTCGTTGCCATGGTAAAGTGCGTGTCTCCATAGGAGAGTACGGCACGGAAGTTCGTTTTTTTGTTTGTCTGGTGTCCATAGGTAACCAATCCCTCCCTCCCTCCCCATCTGTCTCTCTGTCTGTTGCTCTTTATCTCTCTCTCTCCCTCTCTCTCTCTCTC
>JAVQIZ010240773.1:0-10293 GCA_036023535.2 Galaxias brevipinnis | reverse complement strand
ACACACACACACACACACACACACACACACACACACACACACACACACACACACGGGAAAGCCTGCCACTCTCTGAACCCTGTCTCCTACTGTCTCTCACACAGACCCACAGAGCACCTACCAGCGTGTTTTTCCCAGTGGCACTGTTCCACATTCTCATGCGGTCGTCGGTCCCTGTGGTGAGCAGGTAGAGGCCGTCCGCTGTGAAGCACAGGCCATTGACCCGGCCATTGTGGGCTGTGTCCACTGGCAGAGAGAGAGAGAGACAGAGACAGAGAGAGAGACAGGTACCAGTCATCAGTCCCACTCACAACCTGGACCAACGTCTTAACAGCGGTCAGGATAGGTGATTTTGACACGAAATTCAAGGACACATTTTCAAATTTTCTGGTCTATCGTTGTCCACCATTTCGTTTTTATGTATAATTTAACCCATTTTGAAATGATTCCTTTCCACTCCTACAAAGTTAAATGAATGTAAAAGTCTCGATTACCTCCCAGGTCTCTCTACCTCGTCACCACATATCACTAGACTGTCTATGCAAACATCCAGACGCCTTCGCTTTGCTCAACCATTCTCAGCATCTCTCGAGTTCTTCTCTGAAGTCTCTCATTGTTCATCGATAACCGTGCAAAAAACAGTAGCAGCCTCTTTGCTCTCGGCCATGCCCTTGATGGAACTAGTTTCCCCTTGGTAGTGCAAACAGGTTTCACTTTGACAGTTTCCCATTACTATGGGCTAGTTATCTGGGGAATGTTTACCTCTCCTCCAGAGAAACACCTCGGCACAGCTTTGAATAGTTGTGTCATTACACGCCGGCCTCCCCAGTGACTGCTGGATGTGATGTATTATGGAGTTGCATAAGCTTGCGTGTGTGTGCGTGTGTGTGTGCGTGTGTGTGCCTGCCAGGTCTGCATGCTCCGAACCAGTAAACACTCCAACCTCCTTTAGGAGATGCCGACGTGATGCTGTGGAGGAAGGGACAGAGTGGAGAGAGGCAGGGGAGAGAAAGAAAGACAGACCAAAGGGGAGGGGCGAGGGGAGGAAGGGTCCGTACCTGCCTCCGACGAGGCTTTGGACTTGTCCCCGTTGTGTTGGTCCAGCGTGAACAGGCTGCCCGAGGCTCGACGGACATCCCACACTCTCACTCTGCTGTCAGTGCTGAAACACACACACACACACACACACAAGCACACGCACACACACGCGCACACACACACACACACACACACACACACACACAGTTCGAGATTCAGTGGGCTGTCAGAAACATATACTTCCTATGGGACGTATGCAATGTCCGGCCTGGGGGGTCTAACCTTACATGCATGTGGAATTCTGGGGTGTGTATGCCTGTCAGCGTTAACCGGGGACCTCCACTTGAACTACAAACCCCTTCAGGCCGCGGTCTAAATCATCTGCCTGTCCAGCCACTCGCTGAGCTACGGCATCCCCGGCGCCCTCGGAGGATCGCTGTGTAATCCTTTGCTTAAGTAATTGCGCGTACTTGCCCTCACTCTTTACGTAAACCTGCTGGTTTTATGGTCACAAAGGTCAGTCAGGGACAACTCCCTCAGACACGCTTTGTAGTCTCAGAGGAAAGACGCGGCGTCCTGCGGCGTCCTGCTAAACTTTTCAACTTTTCAATTGTCCCTTTTCCACCTTAAGAAGACGGCGGAGTCCTGCTATTCACCTTGCCCATAGTAACAGTGGAACAGTGGCCCCCCGAGTTGTTTTGAAAATCATTCTCACGGCCCCACAGGAGAGCAGCCAGGCTACCTCCTGCACCTCCCTCCCACAGGGTCAATTAGCTCGTCTACAGTGGCATTAAGCATGTGGGTCCCCTGCAAATGAACACACACCATATCACCAGTCTCTGAGAGGACGCCTGTGTTGTTACCAGGTAGTGAAATGAGGAACGCCAACCACATTGGATTGAGAATGAGCCCGTTCACACTCAACAGGTCCCCCCGTGTAGGAGGTTTTCTTTTGACCGGTTGTTGATTATACTGATGCCCTTGGCAACCGGCTGGATAACAATGGGTGAGCAAACCATACCCCCCCTCCCCCGACCCAACCCACCAGCAATATCATCAACAACACAGATAAGAGAGAGTCACTGATTGAATTAAAACACGCTTTCCCTGTTGACACAACATCAAAGTAAAACGTGGTGAGAGATCTTTGGAGAAAAATATTACAATCAGACCTCAATGACCTGAAATGGAAGACATGCAGTTGTTTACCTTGCTGTGGCCAAGATATGCTCGTATCTGGGCGACCATCGGACAGACAAGATCTCGCCCCTGTGGCCTGAAAAACAATACTGAGAAATGAGTTTGGTGTATCAGTGTTTTTTGTGACAGTGTGTGTGTGTGCGTGTGTGTGTGTGTGTGTGTGTGTGTGTGTGTGTAATACCTTGCAAGACGTGGATGCGGGAACCAGACTTCAAGTCACATAGCTGTATTTTGGGGTCTTTTGTACCAACTGGGAAAAGAGACAGTGGAGAAGGTTAGGCATGTGAAAAGTGGTATCGGCAGAAAAAGCTGAAGCCTAAGGTAACTACTGGAAGCCTACCCATGCTCACTACAACAGGGGCTCACACAAAGCCCTGATACAGTGTACTTTAAAGAGGTTCACAGAGCTGCTGAAAGCCTAAGAGGTGGTTGGTGAACCGGTTAGACAGGCAAGGATTGGGAAAGACAGGGTGCAGAACACAGGCTGTGTGTCTGTAAATGAGTGAATGAGGGAGGAAGTCAGTGAGAGAGAGAAAGGGAGAGAGAGAGAGAGAGAGAGAGAGGCAGGCGTGAGTGGGCAGAGAGGTTGAGTCGGTATGTGTAACCTGTTGGTCCTGCCTAGTAAGAAGGCGGGGCAGCGCTTGGATTCCTAGCATGTCCACCCTGGACCGATCCTGTCCTGCCTCTGTCTCGGCTACCGAACCAACGTCAGCCTAATCAGAGGCTAGGACTGAGGGCAGGACAGGGCTAGATACTACTACTAGTAAGACTGAGAGAAACAGGCTGCAAAAAGGCTTAGATGAGTTAAAACTATAAGTCTATGTGGTATGATCTGCACAGTTCCAAATAAGAAACAGCAAAACCTTGAATCTGTGATCCGTTGAAGGACTCACAACTCAAGCAGTCATGCCTACACCCACCTGCTATGAGAGTGTGTTTTCTTGCAATCGGGGACATGTGGTGGCAGTAGACATTTCCCTCAAACTGGAAGACCTCTGCAGGCTGGGGACATAGAGGAAAACGCAACTGTTAGCAAGCACCACAACAACATATACATATACACAAGAGAAACAGAGTATCAACCAACACTGCATTGGTAGTCGGATATTCCTAAATCATGCTTCCCCTTGTCTGACCTAAAAGGACCTTACTGCCGTCAGTGACATGAGCCTTACTGGCATGAGAACAAACAGGAATACGACAATAAATAATAATTGACGAAACAATTATGCATGCAACATAATAGGGCTACGGCTAGGAGTGAGCGTGGACAAGAGTGGTGGAGGGCAGCAGAGCAGCACGACTGGGGTAGCTACGACGCAGATACACCTGGGAACACAGACAGCCTCTCTGTGGCCTAGTGGCCTGAGGACGTGCCAATGGAAGCAAGAAGATCCTAGGCTGAGCCAATGGACACACACAAAGGAGGCTCTATCCACACCCGGAGCACATACAGGCTGCCAACTAGCACTGGCAATATAAAGCGCGCACAACTGTGTGTGTGTGTGTGTGTGTGTGTGTGCGTGTGTGTGCGTCGAAGAGAAAGGGAGAGTGCTTCACTGTCCCCTCGCTGACCTTTTAAGGTAACCATGACATCAGCGTAATTCTAGCCCAGCCCAAAGCAAGCCACATGAGAGCGAATGAGAGTACGAGAAAGAAAGGGAGAGTACCAGGGTAGAGAGAGTGAAACAAACGTTTTGAAAGACAGAGAGTGAACGGTGGAGAGGGCAGCCAAGAGCGAGGGCGAACATCCCGTACCTTGAGTGTCTCTGTGTCCCACACTTTCATGGTTTTGTCAAAAGAGCTTGAGACAAACATGCCCGTGTCGTGAGGGTACCACTGGACCGTCTCCACACTGAACTTGTGGACATATCGGCTAGACCTGCAAAACACACATCAATAGTCATGGATATGGTAAAACCCGCACACACAGACTGACACAAGACATGGATCAAAATTGGCGTTCGTGTTCCCAAAAATGATTATTGCGAAATAAATACAAAAAAATTACGTGAGGGAGGACAATCCACAGCTTTCCGTTTCTTTAGGAAAAAAGTTGTCAGAACAACACTGCCACCTAGCGGATGTTATTGGTAAATGCGCGCCACACACACCTGCCTACCGTGCAGATTGCCTTGCAAGTGTACTGTGGTTTTCTGTCGTTGTTCTCCAGGTCATAGAGCGCAATCACCCCATCTGCTCCTCCGGACAGCATACTGGATAGCAGGCAAACACAATCAATCGTACATTGTCCTGTCTGAAACAGTACGGACTCTAGATGTATGTGTGTGAGGAGTTAAAGGAAAACGTGCATCATGTTTTACGTTTCATGTATCATCTATTGCTAGATGAGCATTATACACCAAACATGGCTTACTGATCTACTTACTATCTGCCTTCAATGGCCTCAATGTCAATGGTGTTTACGCCGTTGCCATGGATTCGGGCCACATCTCTGTCATGATTCAACTCCAAACTGAGAACCCTTGAGGTAGAAAAAAGAAAATGGAGCAATTTCAATTTCGCACAATACCAGAATGGTCTAGCAACAGTAGGTCCATCATAGATTTGTAAAGTCAGGCCAAATCAACAACATAGGTTATTGCAGTACAGACTAGTGGAGGCCTGTTAATCAGATTGTCCACTAAACAAGGGAAGGGGGATCTCGTTATAGCTCCAGGTTTTCCTGCCAGACCATGTGTCTGTTTACTAGTATTAAAAGCACTGGAGAAGTCAAAGAAAACCTTTCTAAATTATATAGGCCTATGTGGTATTTGATGATGCTAAAAAACCTTATGGACCACATACATACAAGAGCATAATCCACACGAAGCTGATCTGACAGGCAAACTGCTTAGGATCATAAGGAAGATAATGATTCTTGCTTATGTTAACGATGATGCATCAGCCAACCATTGTTAGATGCTAACGACACGTCCTCACCTTCTCGTTGATTCATGACGTCTCAGGCGAAGGGGGTCATCAAGGCCAGTTTGCCTGGCTGAGAGAAATCCTAACACTGACATATTTTCAAATGATTATGTTTCTGTGACTGCACAATGCTACCTTTGTGTAGGCTATATGTTTTAGCTAACTAGCTACGTTAGCTAGCTAAAGATATACAAGAGCTCTAGCTATTTCGCCAAGAACGGCCATCTTAGTGAATTTTGCAAGTAAACAATTTAGCTAAGCAAATGCGTAGACATGACGTTATTTTATCAACGTTTGACCACTAAACCGTTTAATCGTGACATTATTGATCTGCAAGACTTGTTCTGTAGCTAGTTAGCTAGCTAGCCTGCCATTCAAACTGCAGCTAAATATCAACAAAACAAAAGCACATCGCGGCCATGATGTGACGTAGCATTACAGGTCTAACCAACAATGAATTCCCTCATTGGTTAATCACCAATTGACCTCCAATTGCAGAATGTCTTACTCTGTTCCTTTCCACTCCCACTGTTGTGGTTTCATAAACAAGGCAAGACAAGCTACCGCTAAAAAAATGCATTGACAGGTGAGATTAAGGAAAGTCAGATACATCACTGTTAAACATGAGCAGGATTTCGGGATTATTGCGGCGGACATTTGGAATAATGAAAGACCATGTGGGCACCGATCTTTTCGGAAATAAATATTACCAAGTACCAGAACAGAAGACATGGACCGGTGAGTGTTCTTGCCTCCTTGGAAATTGGTTGTAGAAACTTTGACCTACACAGTCCATACACAGTGTGTAGTACACACTCCACCAGTCTTGTTTAATTTAACGTTATCCATCTGATCACACCAATGATAATTTGAGAGGTGACTAAATAGTTTTTACTTGTCATCTTCTTGTGTCTAACAGTGTGCCTAGTTGCAGCTGCTATAGCTTTAAACTATTAGGCTAAACTGATTTGATCATGTGTTGGCTGACTATATTTATAGACTATAATACGATTTCGATAGAAACCATGTTATCTCCTCTCCTGATGAAATATTGCACTTTGAATGTCATGCTGATTGTTCATTTCTCAAGGATTGGTGGTGTACATTTTTTTTTTATACAGTTTTTCGTTCCATTTTAGTCTAAATAAGCAGCTCCACCACTAGATGGCGTGCGTAACACGTAAAGCAGCCTAAACATGAAGGCATGAGGTCAATGCATTCCAATTACAATCATTCATATCGGTGCCCTGTTAGGTATATTCATACTCGGTAAAATAACCTTAGGCCACGCAAATGGTTGACTAGTTTACAAAGAGTGAACACTTGGCCTACTTCCTAAGCCACTAAGCCTTTATTTGTTCAAGTTCTACTGGGAAGATTAGTAAGGAGGTCATTAATCCCAGCTGAGATGGAGCAGCAGCCGTATGTTATGCATAACCTAACAGATCTGTGTCACCAGACTAATCCATTGGAAGAAGCCACCGGTGCCTTTGACATTGTCTATGACTGTTATTAGCCTGTTATAGGGCCAAGGACAAACTCTGAGCCCCAGTTGTCTGAAAAGTGACGTCCTAGCCTGCCTCCTTAAGGACATAGGACACGAGGCTGAAGCCTGTTAATCATTCACATTTACCCCTGCCTATCTTACTTAAGAAAAAGAGACCCTCGTTGTTAGGCTAAAATACATGTTCCATATTAGGTCAGGGGAACAGAATTTAGAGAAGCCATGGTATGTTGACAGAGTCAGTCTCAGCTTAGCCAAAAAGGCCAACCTGACTAATGAAAAAGCTATAGTTTGACGCTAGTGCAGTCTAATAAAGATATAGTAGACTGGATGGATAGCAGAATAATATGAATAAATGGAGGTTGGACTTGTTTGGTACCTTGTTTAGTGAAATAGTGTAGCTGTAACAGTATAACTGTTGTCGCAACCGTTAAACAGGGATTTATAGGCTCTACCATGCATTCTTCTGGCTCCCTCTCTTGGCTCGATTTATATGTAGACTAGAGAGAAAAGCTTAGGGCAACATAAATAACCCATGCACCCGGTGAGTGCTCCCAGCCCTCTGTAGGCCAGTGATTGCCGTGCAGGAATAGGCTGGGCCGCGCGTCCTGCCCTCTGGTGAGACTTCACCTTTTTCTCCACAGTTTGCGGGGCAAGCTCTGCCCACCTCCTATTCATAATTCATGTCCAGGCGGCTCCTCTGCCCGTGGCTGTCGGGCTATTCATAAGAGGCAACACAGGCCTGCTTTTCAGCACGCCAGAGGCCCAGTGCATAGCCTAGCCAGTACCATTGAATGGCCTTATAGAAAATATAGCCCAGCAACTCTATGGAAAGAATTGGCGCCTATGTCTTTTCATCCTTTCTGCTACACACTCCATCTTTCTATTTTACACACCCACACACCCACACACCCACACACACACACACACACACAGAAAGAGAGAGAGAGCTTATATTATCACACTGAGCCTACAAACACATTTCTTGTCTCTCTCGCATGCCGACCGTGTGGAAATAAAGTGGATGTATTATTCAGTCCATATGTCTTGCTAAAGCATGCTCTTTTTGATCTTAAACTGATAGGCCAAGCGTGGGCCCAGGGCCTGGGGCTGGCACTGCAGGGTGGGTACTCCACTGCAGGACGAGAGGAGGATGAAAGAGGAGGGGGGTAGCGGCAGCCCATCTCTCCGTCTAGCTGCATTGCCTGCCCACTCCGTTTGCTCCTCCATCCTCTTTAGGTTGTTCTCTGCTCTACTGCTCCCGCGCTCCACCTCTCTCAATCTGTTCACTTCAGGAAACTGGGGCGGAAGTAACGGGGCGCACGCTGGATCCGGCCAGGTTGAAGGAGAACAGCGATCATTAAGGCAAAGGGCGATGGCAACATTTCTTCGGTGGCTTTTTTTGTTTAGTTTTCCAGCCCAATCAGTTTAATTTGCTTGCTAAGGCCTTTCTTAGCCCCTCGTCTGTCTGAGGCGGTCTGTTCAGTAATGGGCCCTATCTAGAGCGTCACAGTGGGTAAGGCTGGGCGGACACTGGCCGCAGTGCAACACTTTGCTGGCCGACCTCCTGCTTTCCACACACAGAAGCCAAGAGTGAAAGGCTGCCTTCACTCCGCCCATGGAAATACACCGGTCTCTACAAACCTTCTGGGTCTGCCTCACAGAGAGGAGTTGGCCTGAGAGAGTCAATAACCCCCCCCATTGGTAACACCATCCGTGGCTAGCTCGGAGGAACACAGTGGCCCCTCCAGGCTTTCCGTGGCGAAGTCCACGGAGCCAGAAGAGAGAATCTTTACCCCTCTGTGCGTTTCTTTTCCCCACAGGCAGCCAGGAAGCACAGGCCTGGGGCCAGCCTTTCTGTGCACGGAGCCCCCTGTCACTGTGCCTGGATGAAAAGCCACGCTTTCTGGGGAAGGGCTCATCCGTCTTTGCTGCAGACCAGCGGCGCTGACTCCGTCCCGTCTTCTATTTAGCCGGAGAGGGCCGCTGACATTATCGGCCGCCGCAGCCACCTTCTTAAATAATTGCCTGTATGATTGCTGTGTTTTTTTCTCTCTCTGTACCTCTTTGAGGAGGTGTAGCCTTTGTCTCGGGTTCAATGGCTGCTCAATAGTGGACAGGGGAAAGGCAGTTTCCTTTCATGTTGCCGTGAAAAGGATGTATTTATAGGGCTATTCATTTAAAGTGCTGGGTGCCATGCGGTTGTAATCTGTTGGTCCCTTTGCCGTGTGGAGCTGAGGGGGATTTGGAGGGTGTACATTGGTGCCCCATGCTGGGCCCGAAGAAAAGGGACATTGACTTGTCATCCTATCACATGTCCTGTCCCCCCCCCCCTCCCACCCGCACCTTTTCCTTTGTCTGTTATTAATTGTATTCCCCGGCCCTGTCCTATGAAGTGAAAATTGAAAAGGCCTCTGCTCAGCCTTCACAGGTTGTTTGACTCAAAGGAGAGCAGGTGGGTGTGGAAGGCTGCACCTTTTGTGTGTGTGTGTGTGCGTGTGTGTGTGTGTGTGTGCGTGTGTGTGTGTTTGTCGACGTGTCTGGTCTTTTGTGTAGTGCGACTGTACAGGGCGCGTGTCGTACAGAGAGAGAGAAAGCGAGAGGGGAGAGGGATGGCGATTCACTCCACACTTCATGCCTTCGCACACTTAACACAACAGCAGATGGCCGTGTGTCATCAGAGCGTTAATTCAAGCTGCACATTTCCGAGGAAGAAGTCGCAGCGGAGACAGACTCGGGGTCCAAATTGGCTGTTTACTCTCCCACAAGTCGTCCCCTGGGTGAGATGAAGGAAGGTCTACCCTTCTCTGGAGCCCCGGCAGTGGGTTCGTCACGGAGGGGCCCTGGCCCAAGCTACTATTGTAAATTATCTTAATGATCAGCGGCTTTGCCATGCATGGGGTTGAAAGGAAGGTTGTTTACCCATCGTAGGAAGCGCATTGGTAATTTAGCTTTTCTTTCTAACATTAGCTGCCAAGTAGTCTCGTCTACTGTAAATAGGCCTCGAAATTAAAAAAGCATTTGGCAAAATTCAGTATCTGGCAGTAGGGGAGTACTTGCATAGAGCTATAAAAAATATGCCTAACAAATATATTAGCCTAGTCATAGGCGTATATTGACTTTAAACAAATGACACCTGACCAAACCCACTGAAAAGCCATGAGAGAAAACTATGTTAAATACCATGCCCAAACCTGAAGGCTAAATGCTATGTTTTTCAGTTGGTGAAAACAATTACTGTACCGATTACCTCTCGCCTAAACCCACATGAATATGAAGTTCACAATGGGCAGATGGTCATGCGAAACAATCAAATGGATAGATGTGTAGTGTGGTAATGTGATTGACTGTCGGATGCGCTCGTCTCTGGTCAGAAGGGCAGCTGGGTTTGACGCCCTGTCTCGCTCTGTCTCTCTGTCTGTCAGAAATCCAGTGGGGCGGACGGACAGCTCCTGAAATCTGTCTCTGCTGATTGAATTCAGAATGTTTCCATAAAACACACAGGCAGAGAAAAACGGAGGCTAGCAGAGATAGCGATTGGGGGGGGGGGGGGGGGGAGTAGGTGGGTTGGCCGTGTTCAGAAAGAAATTGACGATGAAATAAGGTAGGGGGTGGGGGGG
>JAVQIZ010240772.1:0-12713 GCA_036023535.2 Galaxias brevipinnis | reverse complement strand
GGTTCAATCGGGGGGGGGGGGGTTACCGAAATTGCAGGTAGCCCATAGCGTACTGCCTTGTGAAGGTGATTTGATGTAATGTGTGCACAAGGTGTCACCCTCGCGTGTAGCCTGCACGTTACAAACAAGCACACAAAGCCATAACATACTCCTCCAGACAGACTTAACGTGTAACAGCAATAATGCGTTGATTAAATCTGTGATCAGCTGCCTAAGGGCCATGAAATTGAACATGATGAGTGTGCCACATTAAAAAGTAATTATCAATACCACTCCTATTGTCTTTTTTTACAAGCCGGTGTGGTGAATTAACTGTAGAGAATGGATTCAGGATCCAGGCAGAAGACAACTGCGGCCTTTGTTTTCGGGCCCGTATAGCCGGAATTGTGGCTCCGATCCTGTGAGAATATATTGTGTGTGATTGAGGTCGCTCTCTCCGTGAGAGATCTACGTATTATGCCCACCCACGCACAAACAGGCACGCACAAAGCACGCACACACACACACACACACACACACACACACACACACACACACACACACACACACACACACACACACACACTCTCTTTTGTTTTCCCTTGAAGGGGATCAGCCCGTCTCTGGCGAGCTGTGTGACACAGTATAACTCAGTGTACACTATGAAGCACAACCGTCCCTTTCTTTCCCTCCTTCTCGCTCCCTATTTCCCTCCACCTTTTCCTCACCCCTTGTGCCACACTAGAAGATAACTCTCACTCAGCGAGAGAGAGAGAGAGAGAGAGAGAGAGGGAGAGAGAGAGAAATAGGAGGAATTAACAGCTGTCTGCAGGGCTGCGATTAGACGCTCACTGCTGTCACACTGATAAGGGCGGTGGTGATGGGAAAAATCCCCCCGCCGCGTCCCAGCGTGACCTGGAAGAGGAAGGCCCGGGTCACTGCCCCGCCGCCACTGTCCCACGAGGCACGGAGATATACAACGCAGCTGGCGCACCCGATGACCTTCACCAACCTTCGGCGTGCCTTTTAGGGAGACGATTCATCGCACGGTTCCCAAGCTATTTTTATTTTTTTTATCAAACTAATCTCTGTCATTGGTACAGGAAAAGCAAAGAAGACAAAATAATACACAAAATGTAGCCTCTTGCGTAAACCCAATAGCGATCCGCTTTGCACACGCTGGTACGCCGCCCAGTGTCAAAAGCCCAGTCCAATGGAAAAGCCACGGAGTGGCACGTAGACTACAGTGGGTGCAGTTACTCACAACAGTGATGTAACAAAGCAGAGAGGCTGCAACACTCCTTCATGCGAGTGCTTGAGTGCCTTTCAGAACACAGAATTGCTAGTGCAATAGTGCAGAAATCCTTAAAGGCGGTTTTTGTCAAAGGCAGGGATAAACAGTAGCCTTTACATGCTTCACTCATCTCCTGAGCACTACTAAGCTAGCAAATAAACTGTGGATTTTTTTGTTGTATAAGGTATCTGGAGAATTGCGGACAATGTAGCCTTTGTGTGCCTTGGCTGACTTGACTGTCAGTGAAAATAAATATCCTATTAGTCCACTTTCATAGCCAGAATACACGATGAAATGTAAATTGCCGTTAATGAATGCATCACAAACTACAATGCATACAGATGCTTCATGGTTGATGTAAATAAAAAGGAGACCTATACGCTCTATGGCTGTAAACAGTTTCATTACAATAGCTAACAATAAAGGTTATTATTTCCTACCGAAATCAGCGCAGTGTGCCCACTGATTTTTATGAAATTCTGTCTGTGATCTGGCACACGTTGCCATTCATTTCAGCAGGGCGCTGATTGTAATTGCTCCATTACTCCTCCATGGTAGGCTGTATGTAGTTTCAAACTCTGACCATGTCTTTTTTTGGGGGGGGGGGGTGCCTCATACAACCACACAGCACGGTCTAGACACGGCCAGAATTGTGACTGTCAGTGTGTTGTCTGTAATTAAATAGTTTGAGCGGTCCAGCCTGTGGTTTTATTATGGGGTGTATTATGTAGAAGAGGCCAGAAAGGCCAGAACCACATGAGACCACAAACGGTGAACTTGGCTCCCCAAGGTCTACAAAACAGCCCGCCGTCAAAACATGCTTAGCCACTGTCGAAGAGACACCCAAGCTTGCTCCATTTATTATATTCTCAAGATAAGGCAGAGTTTTCTTCTGGTACCAACACCCTATTCTAAATGGCATTGTGCCTGGGCATACATGTTTTTACTGGAAATAACTAGAATAGGGATGAGTCACAACTCTCTCACACTTTCTGAAAGGTCTGATACATGAAATGAATGAATATACCTTATAATGATGTAGAACGACTTCACTATTCAAAGCAAGAATACTTTTCTAGCTCATCCAAATAGGCTGCCATCAAAAAAGAGTCATTTTCAGGTAGCAACCATCCATGGTGGCAACATCTAAATATTTTGCTGTCAAAATGGCATGGCCACAAGAAAAAAGAAGAAGAAGAAGCCATTTTGGATCATATTGAGCTCTGTGCTGATGATTGGATCGTAACCACACAATTGCTGAAGAGGAGTCCTGGCCCAGTTTGACTCTTGGGTGATGTCAGGGCCACAGCCATTAATTTTAAATGAGTAAAATGGATTTGTGGTAATGGAAACTCAATGGCTCCAGACTGCAATGGGACCGGTGATTTGCGGACACCAATGTCATTGATAACCTGACTACTCAGCTGTCAGGGCCAGGCCAAATGGGATGAAGATTTGGGGTTTTCCATCACTCTCTCTTGAAACCACCATGATGGAATAAAACCTACTGTATGTTACACTGGAATCAATTTGAAGGCATTCAACCGCTTACAATGCGGGTTACAGGTCACATTCTAAAAACCTTTGGCCCACGTTTTGAGGAGCTCTATATACACTGACAACCATGAAATTACGTTATTCTGTGTTTCATCGTGTAGAGAAATATGACCAGAGATGCAGGTCTGGTCTAGTGGGAAACATCTATTCTAAATATTTTCTAAACTAAGAGAAATCAAAGGATTTCTTTGACATAATGCTTTCAAAACCAAATCCCCTTACTTTACAACCATTACCAAAAACACATTGTATTTGCATTTACAAAATCCCCTAAAACATCACACTTGTGGGTTATCTAAATTTTATCTAAAACATTTTTGGTGCTTGTGTAGCGGATATCATTGAACAAAAGCCTTCGATCACACGATAAAAAGATCCCAAATGTCTGCAGGGATGAGTTACTGTTATTCCTTCAGGTTGATTCCCCTTTACCTTGAGCTGAGCCGCTACAATGTCATGCCCCTCCCTCCCTCGTCCCCCCGTCGGCCGCTTCTTGTTTAATTGAATCAGTCGGTCCACATATCAGATATTCCTTAACAGAATACTAAAGTATATCCCCCTTCTTCTAATACCATTACAGAGTGAGCCAAGCAAGACGGATGCTTTAATCCTCCTGGATCAGAGCACACAAAGGAGAGTGTGGCCTGCAGTCAACCATTAGCCACATATTCGCTCCTAAGCCCCCATGTTCCAACCTGGAGGCTGCCCTGTTGCTGCCGAGCAGAAAGACACAATAACAAGGCCCCTGCTTTCTCTACGCGTCTCCGTACGTAGACAAGGCTACAACTCCGTCAGGCTATATGAATGGGAGAGGCTGCCGATGCTGCGGTGCTACGATAAAAAACAAGCATGTGCAAATCGCACGACGAGCTAGCACGTTCTCTAACAGTAAACCTGGCTGCTTCTGCTGACATGAAGTCATGTTATACGGCAGCCCAATATACTGTTTGTGGTACATTTACACACCTGCTTCTCTGCTCGGTTAAATATTTATATTTATATATGCATTAGAACCTGCGAAAGTGCTCCTGTGACTTTAGCTTTTTGTGTTCACACTTTCTCAAGGGTTGAAAATAAACCTGAATGTGTACAAGCTCTGCAGAGAACATTGTCTGAAATGTCTGTAGAGTTTGGATTGTCTTCATAATAAGCCACTGACAATGGCTCACCGTAACCACAGCAGTTTAATGACAAACACAGCAGGGGCCCAAGGCCGAAATGGGGCCACAGATTATTTCATACATTTTGAAGCCACGACAGGGGGTAAGAAATGTGCCCTCTTTTTATTTTCCCGACCCAATGCCATTGTTACGTGAGGCTGCACCTCCCACACAAATTCAATTTCCCCTGACATTTCATTGCTGTGTCAAGCCTTAGGTGGACCGCAGCGAGGCCCCCGTTGAGCGAGCGGCCCATTATTTCAGACCGGCTCGGGAACGGCCTAATCCGCTCATTTGGAAGGTCAGCGTGGATCATTATACAGTAGGGTGCCATTACGGTCTCCATTCCAGTGAGCTGTTTTCCCCCCCGACACAAACACATGACTCCTGGGAGTGCTCTGCCTTTGCCTCACTTTTCTTTCGCAGGTTTCCATCTAGATGAGTTCCCATGGTAAGTATCCTTCAGCTTTGCCAGTCAATGCCGATTTTTCTCTCTATCTCCGTCAGCCTTCTCTGCCCATCAGCAGCCTCTCTCTCTCTCTCTCTCTTTCTCTCTCACTATTTTTATCTTCCCTTTCTCCGACTCTCCCACCTTATCCACTGAGCCTCCCTCTTTTCCCATCCTCCCTCCTCTTCTTTCATTTTTTTGTTCAGAATGTCCAGAGCCGCGTATAATTGAATCTGCAGAGAATGCATGGGCAAGAACAAGTGATGCAGTCAGCTAGAATGTGTGCATTCTAGTACAGTAGGATAAGCAGCCAAATAATGAAAGGGGCTGAGGGGAGGGGGAGCAAAGTTTGTACTGTATCTGACGGGGCAAAAGAGAAACACAGAGGCTGCAAAAAGCACAAGTCCTTTCCCACTGCTTGCTGGGCAAGATGGAATCCTCTCATTTTCCACTGCACTGATTGTCTGATTCCCTTCCCCGTTTTGCTTACCCTGGGGATCGGGGTGGGTGGGATGGGGAGGGAGGGGAGGGGGGGGTTAGACTAACTGTGTATCTGTTGTCAGAGCCTGCATGGCCTTATGTATTTTCCATTACTTTGAGAAGTACCCTTTTAATCGTATTTATGTGGGCCTCCAGGAAAAGGAGAGAGAGAGAGAGAGAGTTGTCTCTGCAGGAGGATAGGGAAGGGGGTTCCTCGGCTGATTGATCTGTAAACAATCGTGAATATATTTTCAGAGACTTTGGCTTAATTGCCAGATAAAACCTGCTCATTAGCGGGAGCGACGGAGGCAGCCACTCCATCCCTCAAGTCACTGTCACAGATGGGACGGCAGCCTGCTTCACATTGCGGTGAAGTAACAGCCCCTGGTCCTCTCCCATCGTTATGTAAGAGCAACATTTCATGACTGGGCTGAATTCATGAATACGTGAGGGCAACACACACAAAAAAGCCACTCGTATTCCAAGGAAAAAGGGGGAAGAAGAAAACGCATGGGGGGGGGGGGGGGGTTCAAACTCCATTGAGCTGACATCAGCAAAGGGCACATAAATACTTCATAAATACCAATTACCTTCACACATGGGAAATGGAAAAACAGCTACTTCTACCAATTACGAGGCCTCGTTCTTAAAGCCGGCACACACACGCACGCACACACGCACACATGCGCGCACGCGCACACACACACACACACACACACACACACACACACACACACACACACTTCCCTTTTATATCCCATCCCTAAAAGGGAAGGTGCTGTGATGTCACTGGTCCAATAACGTTCCCTTCCACCTTCATGTCAGGGATGAAAGCCCAAATGTCCTTTAAGTGAAACCCCAGAGGACTTAACATGCATCAGTAACATTTCTATCCTTGAAGACGTCTAAGGGGACTACACAAAATCCTCCCGCAGGCCTTGAGACTTGCTCGCTCGCTAGCTCTCGCTCCGGTTCTCCCTTCTCAAAAGGTCCTTCCTCGCCTCGCTCGAGATAGACAGGGAGAGACTCTGGAAAGAGCCAGAGAGACTCTGGAGAAAGGCAGAGAGAGAGAGAAGGAGAGAGGCCGAGAGAGATAGAGAAAGAGCGAGAGAGAGAGAGAGAAGGAGAGAGGCGGAGAGAGATAAAGAAAGAGCGAGAGAAGGAGAGGGAGAGTGAGCGAGAGACCAAAGGGAGAGCGACACAAGGAAGAGGAGAGTCAGTCGCCACAGCGCACTGCGTGTCTTGGGCGGAAAATGGGGCAGCTGCCTGTAGAAGGAGCCGTCATTCATCACTCGGCCGGCCTGTCTTCATTTCCCCCAGTACGTGGCACACAGGACTAAACACATTTACCTCGGAGGATTGCTGCACTTGGAGGTGGCAGTAATTCTCCAACACAGGGACCGCAAGACACACACACACACACCCACCCACGCACCCACACAAAACAACCTGACAAGTTCTGCACAGGCAATTGCCAAAGTCTTCCCTCTCCCCCCTTCTCTGCCTGACAACTCTTTGGGCCATCAGCATGCCTAGTGACTTGGGAAAGAGACGGCGTACGATTGGAGGAGACCAAACACATTGATAGTCAGCTGTGGCTCTAAGCAACCGCACATTAAAGTGGGTGATTGACATTCAGTTAAAAAGCAGAGATTGTGAAGAAAAGGTTACTCAGCCTTAAGTGGATATTGCCCTGTCCTGGCCAGGTTCAGCATTGAATCAGCCACAATAAAGAAACGCTGTGCAAGGGGTTTTGGATAATAAACGCCATGACCAGATTATTCAGGTTCTCTGCAAGCACTACTGAGGTATGAATAAAAGGGCCATGGGACTGACACAGACAAAACAAACAGAAAGTCAGTGGAGAGTAAGTGTTAACAAATCTGTGGCTCTTTGTTTGTCGTATGTTTGCTTCAATAAAATATCATCAATAAAAACAACAAATTTACGTTAGCTAAAAGAGTAGCTTTAAAAAGACAAGAAATTCAAAACATCACAGACTGATGAAGTAGCACTTTGTAGGCAACTCTGCTTAATCATAACAAAGAGTTGTACCAGAGATAGCATTAGCGCTTTGGTATGTTGCTCTACATTCATCTTCAACTAAATTGACTGCTTTATCATGTTTTTTGTTTTGTACATATGTACAAATGTATGTTTTTAATCAATTCATTTTACAGGTTTCTGGTAAGGGTCTCATTCAAATGAAAAATCACTTTACCTCAAGTGTCCAGTTTAGCATGAGCCCACAAATCTAGCAAAGAGGAGAATGTGATTGGATTCGGTGCATCAGGACTTTTCTTGTATCATAGCCAGAGTGCTAATGATATTTTCTAAACAGGGTTCAAAACAGAGATCGGTAAAAATGAGAGCGATACGCTTCTAAACCGATTTGGACCTGGATGCAAACCCCTGACACATCTATGCGGAGGGGAAAAATACAGTGAGACAATCGGTGTGCCATCCCATTTCGGGAGCAGGTGAGGGCGACTTGCTCTCCACACAGTGTTACAGACTGTCGCTACTCCATTCAGACATTGTCCAAAGGACTGGGACTAGCGTACACAGCTGCCACTAATCAACAGTGTCCACACAGAGACCGCTGTACACCTGCCATTCTGGCATATTACACAGCTGCTATAATTCAATTTACCGCTCAATCCAATTTCCATTCCCTGTCTGATTTCTGCCAGCAGAGGCAGTCACATAAAAAAACAAGGATTTGCCTACAGTGTGTGTGTTTGTGTCTTTGTGTGTGTGTGTGTGTGTGTGTGTGTGTGCACTTGTATGTGGGTACTTGCATGTGTGGAAAGATACATTCAAAGAGAGAGACAGAGAAAGCCTGAGAAATAAATGTGTATTTTTTGGGAGACAGAAGAACAGAATACAATGAATGTTAGGATAAATTGGTGACATTATGATGTCTCTATTGACAGAAAGATACCTTTGTATCATTAGAAAATGGATTACAGAAGAAAGTCAATATCAAACAAACAGCTTTGGATTTAGGCCCTACTTACAAAGGTATTAAGATTTGAGGGAGTGATAAAACGAGTGGAGCTGGCTTTGTTGAGGGAAGAAGAGAGGAAAAAAGGGGCCTATATTAGAAGAGTTGAAAGCTAACATAGAAAAAGAGAACTTAGTGACAATGAGGACAATCTTTCTTCTGATGCTCTCTGCTATTGAAGTGTTACACAGCTCATTGTGACAAGACAAGGCTCGGGCATATGTGCCTGCGTCTGTGTCTAAAGACAGACACCCTTGGCACCATAGTGGTGCATAGAACACGTTGAACAGCTATAGGACACTCCCTAGGTCTTGGCCTAAAGTTCCCAATGGCCTGGGACGCTAATACAGTACTTGGAATACAGGCTACACCGCATATGTTGTTATGAGGCCGGATAAGTTAATGGAAAAGTCAAATACAAGTCCGCCATAAAGTGGTTCCATGGTCAAAGATCTTGAGCTTTTCAAACACACTCCACCTAAATGTGATTGCTTCCAGTGAGTGTTTTGTATTAGGCCCATGACGAGTGCATGTTTTATCAGTTAAATATCAGTGACTAATCCATGCTAATCCACTGTGACTCCAGAACGGGCTTAGCAGTGAAATCCTCCAGACTTTCCAATCAATGACTTTGATTATTCTGCTAGGCTCGATCTGGACATTACTAACAATGGATCAAGAGAAAAAGGGAAATCATTAAGCCTAATTTTATGAAATTAATCACAAAGACACATTCCTTTTAGAATCTTCCCCAATGAACTCATTAGTTCCTTTGAGGGGCCTTTCAAAAGAAAAGTAATCGTGTCAACATGGCGCGCTAATGGCTTTTGTTTAAATCGTCCTCTTTCTCAGCCATTCATTCACCTCCGAATTGGCCCAATCAAACACTGTTTCACACCAAGGTAACCTATGGCCCCGGCTATTGTGGTGTTTCTCGCCAGTCAAAAAAAGGAAGACGATGAGAGGGCCATTTCCTTCTCATTCTCTCTCTGTTCTTCCATTTTTCTGACCCCACCGCAACACCTGTGTTCCCCAGCCAGCCAATTGGATGACTGCTTTCGGGGCAGCGCCATCCATCAGGCCTGACACCAATCACAGCAGAGCCCTGGGAAAATGCTTCCTCCAATTTGGGTGCCATTTCAATGTCTTTCTGCGAGGCTCCATCACACACCTGTCACAAACACCTGTTCCTCTCCTTGAAAGCGTGGCGGCGGGAGCAGAGTCTATAATCGGCGACAAATTTCACATCTTCACCCACTATTTTTATCCATTTCATCCCTCCCTCCCTCCCTCCCTCCCGATGCAGACATGTGCGTCAACATGCACACAGACTCCCTCCAGTGCTCCTCCCTTTCCTCGCTCTCGCGCTCTTTATTTATTTATATCACTCTCCACTCTCTCTCACTCTCATTCTTTCTCTCTCTCGTTCTCTCTCTCTCTCATTCTCTCGCTCTCTCTCGCTCTCTCTCCCGCTCTCTCTCTCCCTCTCTCTCAATCTGCCTTTCCACTGATGTCGCAGCTATCAATCAGCCATGGCTCCAGGCACGGGAAGAGAGAGTGCCTCCTCTGAAGGATCGGCTGCATCCCCAGCTCAAATTGTTTGGCAGCCAGGGCCGTGTAGGCTACACGGAGCGCGCCGCGGCAACACATTGTTACCAGTCACTCTGCTCAGCTGTTCGATGAGAGAGAGGGGACCAAAGTCACGAGGGGGCTCAGGGCCGTCCCTTCATGGACACATGGCGCGTCTGGAGGGGGCCGACCGCCATCCGTCCACCATGGCGGCCAACTGCGCTTCAACACGGACCTGTTGCCACTCCATTTCGTTCCTTTTTTGATATCATGCATTCGCCTCAACGGCAGAGGCTCTGAAACTGTTTGCTTTTGAGTTATATATGTAATTGACTTCCTTTCAAAGAGCATGTGATTTTGCCTTGACAACCCACAACCATTTGAAAGCTGCTTGTAGATTGCACACATTCCTTAACACTGAGATGTAAAGGCTTGGAATTAAGCTATTGAATAACTTCAGAATTTCTTAAAGGTATATTCAACTGCCAAGATCGCTCAGCAATGCTGCCCATATGCGGTTATTAACTGGCCTCCATTAACGTGGAGGACAGCTCTGGCGATCTGCTCAAGGCCTCCGAGAATGGCAAAACAAACGATGACAAAAAACCTCTGAGATGCCAAAACCTCCCTCCCTCCCTCCCTCCCTCCCTCCCTCCTTCCCTCCTTCCCTCCCCACACCCTCCATGCCCTTCCCTTCTCCAGCCATACTGGTGACAGACAAGTCCAGTCATGCTGCAGATTTGATCTTTCTTTCGGCCCGCTCTCCCTGTCTGCAGGTGCTTATTTGCGGGCACTTGGACAGCCTCGCCCCTTGCTGAAAGATGCCTGCGACCGGACACCCTGATGCTCCCGCCCTCGCTGGCAGTGTCTTCTGCCACAGCGATGCCCTTGAAACCCCGTCAGAGGAACAAGAGAATACACCCCCTGTCACCTCCTGCCACCCACACACACACACACACACACACAACCAGACACACACACAGCCCTCCTGTCCTTAAGAGTGACAAGACCGGGAAAGGGGGGTGTCCACATAGCGGAAGCGAGAGGCGACGACACCTTCCCAACCCCGAAGTCTAGCCTACAGGTGTTGTCTCAGCTAATGATGGCCATTCCTCCATGACGGGAGCGCTCTATGGCAGGGAGGAGAGGTGCGCTGGAGACTTCAAAGCTTCCTGTGTCTTGAGTGGGCCAATCGATTGGGTGTCACACCGCTAAGAACACAGGTGAACCGCATTTTGTTTTCCTTTTTGTGTTCGCGCCTCAGCGGTTTTATTAGCTTGAGCGTCGAGCGACAGACAGAGGCACAGAAAAGCGAGAGTCCACACACATAGCGCCAGCCAGGCATGTAGCGGTAGAGTGGCCACCCAACGGGCAGCGTCGATACGGGGCCCGGCCAACACAAATGGGTTCGGATCTGTTACATCCGCACACACAGGCAGCTCTTCAAAAGCCTATTGATCACATTCAACCAAAGGCAACTGTCTGGCATAAACAAGCGCCTTAATGCAATAAGGCTGAGTGCAACGCGCTGCAGAATTTCCCCGTGACCCACGTGAGAAATATCACATTAGAGAAAGGACCCTTTACATATTGTTTCCGTGAAAATAAAAAATAAAATAAACCTTCGACCAGGCAAAGTCCCCGATTCTTAGACAACAGGAGGATCGATCTTCTTCTTAACAGGACAATCTGTAAAAGGTCAGCGAAAGGTGGCAGAGCTGTAGCGGAATAAGCAGAGGGAGAAGAATAGCCCCGGTGACGAGCGGGGCGGCACCGCTGGCCCATGTAAAAAGCTGACAGCTGTTCTCACATCGCAGGACATTTCATCAGGACAGCCTGGACGGAACCAGGGAAGAAGGGGGGGGGGGGTGCGAAAAGTGAAACGCGAGAAATACTGCAGGGGAATGGAATATTCTACGAGTCCTCCACTTCCCTAACGAGTCCACCATGGCCGAGGTGCTGTATTGAAGTGAGACGAACGCCCATCAGGTTGGAGCGGGCCTAATTAGAGGGAGCCAACCCGAGGTAGTCTCCTCAATGTCTAGCAGTGAGAGAGCACTGAGGGGGAGCCAGAGCCTCAGCCCGGGCACAAACAGACTTATTAAGGCAAACAGGCCCGTGGTGCTGCTAGCGGACGGAAAATCGAGAGCAAGACGGGCTTTTTTTGATGCAGCACCACAAGGCCAGAAAACACTGGAGAGAGAGAGAGAGAGGGGGGGGAGAGAGAGAGAGAGAGAGAGAGGGAGAGAGAGAGAGAGAGAGAGAGAGAGAGATAGAGAGAAGGGGAGAGAGAGAGAGAGAGAGAGAGAGAGAGAGAAGGGGAGAGAGAGGCAAGAAAGATATGTGTTTGTGTGTGTGTGTGTGTGTGTGTAGAAACCACTGTGTATTTCTGTAATTGGCTTATTAGCGTTCAAATGGTTAGGCTTATATCTCCATTGAAACGTGTCCCCTGATAGAAAAAGAGAAAAGGAAAATGTTTGCACTCTGGGGTAGTAGGCAAGAAAGAGGGGGGGAATAATTTATTTATCAACGCTGAAGTTATTTGCAACTAACTTGCAGGAAAAGCCAGTAGAGTAACGCAACAAGATATGCCATCCATCTCCCTGCCACTTCTTTGGACTTGGCTTCTTCAAAAGCTTCAGTCTCTGGATATAAGGGGAAATTGGCTGACTACCAGCTGTATGGTGGGTTTACAGTGAGCTTCAAAAGCCCTTTGCTGTGCTAAAAGCTTTCTTGCCCCCCCTCCACCCGGACGCTCATGCTCGCCGTGTCCCTGATATGACCAGGGCAACATGCACTCCAGTCTCCAGCAGCCATATAAATCCTTCAAATAGCTCCATCATGACAAGCCAGAGAAAACAACATGGCCACAAATCACCGGCGCAAATCGAAGCCTGCCCTCGCAGGGGCGGCCTGGGAGATCTGATGTCAAATCCACTACTGCAGAAGGGCTGAGGAGGGAGCGTTTTTTAGTAAACACTGTTTACATGATGGTCGCCGTGTTATCCATCAGGGCAATGGGGGCCACTGGAAAAATGGCCCGCGTCACACTATTTGGAGAGGCAAAGACGGAGCGGTCTGTGGGCACCCGGCGCGTGCTTTATGACAGTCAGGCTGGGCCCCGGCATCCCGTCTCTCCCGCTCGGCTTCCTTTCTGTCCTCGGGCGTCCTCTGTGCGACAGGGATCTCAAGCAGGGGGGGGGGGGGGGGGGGGGGGGG
>JAVQIZ010240768.1:0-12108 GCA_036023535.2 Galaxias brevipinnis | reverse complement strand
TGTGTGTGTGTGTGTGTGTGTGTGTGTGTGTGTGTGTGTGTGTGTGTGTGTGTGTGTGTGTGTGTGTGTGTGTGTGTGTGTGTGTGTGTGTGTGTGGAGAGACACCCCTCTTAATAGGCTTGCTGTGCGCATGCCTGTCACGTAAACCACACTGTGTGTCCGTCCGTCGTCGCCCATCTTGGGCCCATGTGTGCCTGCCCGGCCCCTTTGAACCGCGGCTCCTGGGAGTCAAATACATTCCCACGGCTGGCCCGCTGACGTGTTTAGTGGTCCGAGGGGAGCTGCTAAAACGCTCCCACAGACTTTGTAGGTCTCACCCTAGACACCCTCTCCTTTTAACCCTGTGAGTGCGTCGCAGGCCTCAGCGCTCTCTGTTGTCAGCAGGGGGGGGGGGGAGGACCCCCATCGAGCATTTGGTTTTCCCATGAGTCCCCTGACAGGGGGCTGCCTTGACCCCCGACCCCTAGCTGTTGCCCGGGTAATCTCCAAAACGTGGGGCACACGGAAAAACCTGTTGCACAATCACCATCCCAAATTAGACTCTTGACCTCCGGCGGCTTGCATGTCACCAAGGTCATTAGATGACAGAGGCTCAGCGTCGGGGGCTCCAGAATGGGGATTTAAAGAAGCCCCAAGTCTTTGACTGGATAGAATAGAATGCGGAGAATAAGATTTGGGTAGGGGGGGGGTCAAAGGTCGTTCCCCTATTGATGGATGGACGCACACCCTTGCATTCAGCACATGGCACCTTTTCTGTTTGGACATTGCCGAGGAGATGCTTCGGTCTTTGTTCCTGTTGCAGGACACCGATGGAATGTTATTTCAGCTGAGTTTTAGCAGAGTCTCCACGTCTTCGGGAGCTGGTGTTTAAACAGGGTCTTGGTCAGCCCCAAAATAGGCAGGTTGACTGAAGGTACCGAGGGAAATTGACACTCGACTGACAGAGTCCACTCATTTAATCACATACACTGCTGTTATTTTTATTGCAATGCATTGAGCCCTCACAAAACTCCAAAGTAAGACAATCCATGTAACGACGAGCAGTGCTTAGCCCGGGAGGACCAATAAGCTGAGACACTGTCATCTAACAGGAGAATTTGATCGTCTATAGCCACGCAGCAGCTTGCATGTGGGGGGTCACAAGTCGAAGTATTTTGAGGGCCGCGAGGGTTAAGGTGCCATCTGTGTGCGGTTCATTACGCAGCTCTACAGCAGACCCCCTGCCGTGGCACTTTGCATTACCAGTGGTGTGAGGGGAGTCACTAACTTTTCTTTTTCTGCCTGTGCGTTTCCGTCCACAGTGGCAGGGGGAGACCCAGGAGTTCTGCCCCAATGCCAAGGTGGTCCTGGTGGGCTGCAAGCTGGACATGAGGACCGACGTGGGCATCCTGAGGGAGCTGTCCAAGCAGCGCCTCATCCCCGTCACACACGAACAGGTGAGAGGCCAAGGACGGAGTAGGGATGGAAGAGAGGGAAAGAGCGAGTCCATGGAGGTGGGGTCGGGGGAAAACAACAAGGCACACGGGAATGGAGGAGAAACCAATATGGCAGTATAATGCGTGCATTCCACTTCACGGCGGCTCAGCGGTGCCGTTGCTCCCCGGGCGAGGCCCACAGGGGGAAGGGGGGTGAGAGCACGCTCCCCAACACAATCATCAGCTACTGTGGGGGGAGAGGCGGTCTGAAACCCCCACTGGATGTGTGCTGCTACGCTTGGCGTTTCAGGCTGCAATGTGCTGACAGCAATGCAGAATGGTTGCTTATTGTAAAGACGGAGGGGGAGCTGGCCCGGGGGGGCTGGGGAGGGTTAATGTCAAGGGGGCACAGTTTACCCCGCGATGAAATATTCATGCAGATTTAAGGGATTTTCGAAACGCGGGACAAATAGAAAACCGAGACTTTGATAAATGAGTGAGCCACGTACTGTAAGCCAGAGGGATGGGGGGCCAGGGGAGGGAAGGGGTAATAAACTAGTCTGTAAATCCGTGAATTTTTGCTTGTTCATTTTGTGTGCTACCGTGTCTGACATACACATAGTGGAGGGGGTTGTTCACCCCTCGCACAAAGGCTCCCAGAACAAAGAGCCATTTCTTTTTCCACGGCTGTCTGCTGCTTGTCTCTAGGTAAAATAAAGCTCCATCCCCTCAACAACCGAAAGAGCAGTAACTTATAAAATACAGACCATGAACATGAAAACAAAAGATATGGTGGCACAGTGTGACGCAGATGGAAAATGTCACTGGGGAGCATTTTTGGCGCAACTCCTTTTAATCCTTTTTTTTATTATTTTGTTTTTGTTTTGTTTTGTTCTTTTCCAGACACAATTTTTTTTTCTGTGAGCCGTTCTCGGCAGGGCCGTCTAATGGAGAGAGAACAACGTGTCACATCAAAACGCCAAAGCCCTGGACAACCAAACTTCCGGCGGCCTAATCCAATCGTTTGCGCTCTCTATCCTGTTGTTGATCTCAAATTGAATTCTAGCTGCTAGCTGAGGAGTCACAGGTACGAGTGACCACGAGGTGAACCCCAAACATTTCCTCACTAATCTGCCAAGATCTGATAGAGCCAGTCGGCTTGACACAGCCGTATCTCCCCCCTCCCCTCACATCCCTGCAGTCCCAGCCTCCCTTCCAAATCCGCTGTTCCACCTAACGACCAATCTCCCTCCTCTATCTGTAGCTCTATCTGAGGTGTGAAAGGCCCTCTGTGTGTGTTTGAGAGCGCACAATGCCAGGACATGGTCAGGGGAAATGCAGCTCCCATCTCTGTTGTCACTGCGGTGCGGCTCCTTTCCAGTCTTGCATTTAAAGTCAAGCTCTATGAAAACGAACTGGTAAGGATTTGCAGACAGATTGAACGATATGTCTAATTCAAACGACTTGTGCAGTCAATTGCGTGAGGTGTGAAAACCCCACCCCGAGGTGTAGTACCACTCTCTCCTCGCGTTAAAGAGAGAGCGATCCGTCTAACAAGCTCAAAGGCGACGTCCTCGCTTTTCCACTCATCCCGTTCTTCAGGCCGGCGCGGGATACACAGCCGCTGTATTATTGAGGGTGTTTGTCATTTGGAGCGTCTCCTTCTGTCTCCCGACGGGTTTTCCGATCGCCGGCACCGCCAAACCGCCGGGCTGGGTTCCGCTTACGTCTGGCCTCTCTCACTGCCGTCCCATGAAACTTTTACTGGTGAACTAAAGTGGCCTGCTCCTGCCACGGGAGACCTTGTACTGCATTGTAAAGTGCTCACACAACAAGTCTGGCTTGGAGTTCTCCATTGTGTCTGACACGACCCCTAAAATTACGGAGAAGGGGAACAAATAGTCTTGTTGTGGAGTCTTGTTGTGCAGTCTTGTCATGCAGTCTTGTTGTGGAGTCCTGGGTTAAATAGCCTGTTTGTCTGCCAACGATTAAATTGGAATAAATGGGGAGCCGTTTTTGATGACAGCTTTTTTTTTAGTTTGTTAGTTTAGAGTGGTCATATAATTTTACCATGGCCGTTGTTAATACGCTGCTATTGCTAGTGTGTGACCCGTCTCTTCCTGTCTCCCCGTGTTTCAGGGCAGCATGATGGCCCGGCAGATCGGAGCGGTGGCTTACGCGGAGTGCACCTCCAAAGTGTCGGAGAACAGCGTCCGCGACGTCTTCCACATCACCACACTGGCGTCGGTGCACCGGCCACACAAGGCCCAGCTGAAGCGCAGCACCTCCCGCAGGGGCCTGAAGCGGGTGTCCCAGCTCCCCCTCCCCTCGCTGCCCGGCCGGACGGAGCTCCTGGACCCAGCCCCTGCCATGAGGAAGGACCGGGCCAAGAGCTGCGTGCTCATGTAGAGACCCACCCATATAGATGTGCTGTCAACGGAAAACACAGAAATATACGACAAAAGGAACTCTATTTATTGTTTTTTTCTTTTTGTTGTTGTCTGAAACAAGTCCTCCTATTATTTTTTGCACTGCAGAAGAACACAGAAAAAAAAACAAGAAAAGAAAAAAATGTGTTGAGGGAAAAAAAAATCCTGCTTTGAATGATTTATTTGGTGTGCAGATCCTTTATGTTTGCTGTTTTCTCTCGAGCTGTTTACATACTTTGTGTGGCTTTTGGAATGGTGAAATAGCGCGGTGCTCCCAATCGAGGTGCTGCTTCAGAGCAACAGAGATGGAGCTGGGGACGTGCAGTATGGTCCTGGGGGTTGAGAGAGGAAAGGCTTCCTAACATAGGGGAACAGTGGCTACGTTCAACGGCTAACAGAGGGACAACTGTGTGGAGTCGTAATGATGCAAGAATTTACTTCAGCTGAAGGACAATTGCTCAGCGGACATGGTTACTGTTGCTTGGCTTTACGCTCTGCATCTAAATGAGAAAATGTTTCCCGTTGCCATATTGGAGCGTAAAACCAGTAAACACTCATGCTGAAAAGGGATGCAAACTAGTGGGTTTAGGATTGGACAAAGTAAAAGTCTGAAATCCCCTTTTCCTAAAAAAAAAAAGACTATCGTGAAGGTGTGTGGAGTCTTTCAAACTATTGAAACCACAAGTGCTTTCTGGAAAAAAAGTCACTTTACATATCAGATTTTTTTATTTAACACTTCTTCTTGTCAATTCAGACCATGTCAAACTTGATTCAGTAAATGTATTGCTGTTGTCGCTTTTTTGATAGATGTTACTTTGTGAATAATATAGCAGTAAAATGTTAGGGCTATTTTGCTGTATTTTCACGTACTCTGAGTCTGAAATAAAGCAACAGCTTGACTGAAGGGAGAATATACTATGACTGTTTCTTTGTTGCCTTGATTGAGATGGCGTCAATGCTCTCACTTATAGACGTACCTGTTCGACCAATTGCCTTGTTCAGTGATTCAACCAAAAAGTAGTTGATGAAGCCAATCTATTTATTTACCTCCACAGGGCTCATAGCCAGCGAGCTACTTATAGCCTACAATGGAGTGCACACAGAGCCCAGCTAGCGCTGACCACTTGTACATTACACAGGGCTATAAAGACGTGTTCCAACCTTTCAATGAGTAAACTGAGTATTACAGTTAGGAAATGTGGCATTGAAATGTTTTAATAGTAACTTTCATAATTAATTTGACATCCTTGTGTTGAAATATGTATGCAGAAAAAAATAAATGAATGCATATTTTTATTTTAAAGATCAACTGTTAGTATATTCAACAAGTAGGAAGCTGTTTGGAACGCAAAACTGAATACATGCTAGGAAAACTGAAAACTGCATAGGGATAATTATATTTCTGTCTGAATCATTTTTGCTGGCAACCTTTTTTGTTTAAATAATAATAATAATAATACCTGTTTGCCAGGCTCTTATACATTTTATGGCTCAGTCTCTGCCAGTGTGCCAGTTTTGCGCATATAAGCATCACTTGACTGTTTCCAAGGTTACCACCATCCCTATGGCATCACACTATTTCCCCATCCAGAAGTCAAGCACTAACAGTCAGAGTTACAAGGCAATTTGCTGTGCACACATTTAGACGAAGCCAAGAGACCTAGCAGTGCACCAGCAACAGCGCAAAGGGAGAACAACAATGTTTTTTTCTCATGCCTCTGTAAAATGTCTTGGGCACCTCACCCAGGTCCTTCAGCCTGACACAATGCAACAGCTGACAACGCATTATAAGTGTTGTCGAATAGATTTTCATTCGTTTGACCCCTCCTGAGCTTGTCTGAGTTGCTTGCCCCGACGAGCACTGTACGGGTTGGACGCTGTAGGCTAGTGACTGTCTAACAATGGGATGGTAGACAAGTGTCTGGCAATTTGAAAGTCACGGCCTCATGTCAAATGTTTGAGGGAGGTTGAAGCAGGCTACAGTCGCCCCCCCCCCCCAACAAATACTTGGGCCCTGACTGAATGAATCATGTCTCCCACTGTCAGTTCTCTCTGACTATTTCTGTTCAAAAAAGATCTTAACTACCAGCTATTCCTAGGCTCCAAATGTTCACAAAATCTCTCGCTATGTCACTCATCCTGTCCACACACACTTTGGAATTCACACGGCAACAAACACGATTGAGTGGAGGAGAAACCAAGAGAAACGTAGGGGCAGATGAGATGGGAAAAAGAATATTAGAGATGTCAAGGGCTTGTATAAAGAGACCTGATTAGGGGTGGATATGGGGTGGGGGTTGGCACAGGGGGCAGAGGGGAACTCGCAGGGAATTATTCAGGCTAGGAAGTGAGTGGGGGAAATGAGACTGGCACCCGCTGCATGGCCCTGGACCTGCTGTGCCCCTGCAGTTCAGCCTGGCACAAAGAAGATTAGTCCCGTGGTGCCACTCATTGCCCTTGTGTGTGTGTGTGTGTGTGTGTGTGTGTGTGTGTGTGTGTGTATCCGCATCCCTAACTTTGGGGTGTTGCTACCGGCACTGTTTGTGGCCTTCAGCTTTCCCTTGTACCCAGCGTGTAAGGCACTCATCCGTGCGCAGACACTGGCATTAGCATTTAAAATAGATGATCGATCAAGTGGCGTCGGCGTTGCTTTAAAGTTAACTTGGCCCAAGAGTTCTCCTACCTGCGTCACCCACTCCCTGTCAACTCCCCGGTATGTACAAAGAAGGCTTATTGCCGTAAAATGTCTGCCGTCTATTTCAGCAATCTGATCAGTCATTTGCCCTTTGCTGCTGAGACACCGGGAGGATTCGAATTACCTTTGTGAGTTCAGGCGCTCTTCTCCGCCTGTGCATGCAAAGATACATGTCCCTCCACGAGGAGCCCACCCTTTCTCCACAGTCACACTGAGAAAGACATACAGCTCGGTGATAGCCAAATGGCCGAAGACGACATCATTCACAGCACATGGACATGTACGTCCAAGGGCAATTAAAATGAATGGATATCATACCTCGAAGAAGGAGTTTGTTTTCAGAGAAATATGTCTGGACCGAGGCAGAGATTAAATTGGCGACAGGGAACACTCCATCATGCCACTGTCAAAAGGCTACAGACCAGATCTCCACGAGTTGAGCGTATAGTCACAAGATTCTTCCTAATACTAATCGGGAGCCGTGTGTGACTAATAGGGCCACTTTGGCAAACGGATCCACATACAGTCACTTACCTACACCCTCTTAATACACACATAAACACACACACACACACACACACACTTTAATTCCATTCCATATCCTTGTTCAACGTTGGAATGTGACTTCCTTCCAACTGAAGGCCTCCTGTTACATATTAATGAAAAAGCCTCAGAAGACTCAATATCTCAACCTGTTGTGCAGACTCGGCCAAGTGGAGGCATGGCCACTCCCATAGATATTTAAGACAGACTGTGGAAATTAATTAGCCCACGGTTTAGCGCCTTTCTCAACTACGGAATACAGTCTACTAATTAAAATGTGAGTGTATGTTTAGGCAGTTCACGGTGCATTTGTGCATCCGGATTAGTGTTAAAATCCACCTCTGTCAAGCATCTTAACATGGGGAAGTGATATTTTTGATCCTTAAAATATTGACAGGTAGCAATTATGGACTCTGAGGAAGACTAAGTAAGAAGACAGTTTTTTTATCTCAGTAAGAAGAACACTCAGGCCTCAAAGGGACTAGAGGAAGTGTCTGTGTGATAAGGAGGAGAAATATGAGGAGGAGAAGGAGACGGAGGAGGAAGAGACGCTGTTTCACAAGAACTTTCAGTATCTAATCTTTTATGCTGTCATGCACCGGGGACTCATTCACTCAAGCTTATAATGAGAATCACTTTGAATGTTGTGTCATAATGTGTGTTACTATGTATTCTGTCTTGTATCTTATTGTTTTCAGGCCGCATAATTAATCTCAGGAACAGTTTATCCAGACATGTTTTTCTTTGCCTGTGTACTACTTATATCTTATTCACTGAACATAATAATCTCATGCTAGGTAATTCTATGAACTACATAATGTTCTTGAATGACTCCTGACACCCGCATGGACGGCGAGCTTCAGGAAGGACATCTTCATAAATTGCTACCATCTGTAAATCTGTAATCTTTTTCTTGAAAAATAGTTAAATATCTTTTTCACAGCTTTGAGTGGGGTAATTACGGTGCAATTAAAAATCTTATCTCCTCTTTTTTATCAAAGGAGAGGTAGTTTGTCTCATACATCTACCAAAGACCTCCCTGCTCCTTCTGCCATAACAAAGGCTTTGCAATGATTTAGGCTGGTACGTTAGGACGAGTGTGAGGGAATTCGCAGTCAGGTCTACAGTGTGTGTTTTAGTTTCAAGATGCCTCACAGGTATGTCAACTCTGCCACCATCAAGCCAGTGCCACATCACACGCTAATGATTTGTCACAAACAACGCAACTAGACTAACACAAGATGCCTTTATGAGAACTGAAGGGAGGAAACCAGAAAAATAATTACACAAATACCAACAAAATGGCGTTGTTAAATATGCAGATCCCTGTTTGTTTGAGTCTAATTGTTCTCCATACAGATTGCCGCTCAGAACTCAAGCCAGAGTATCTCCTTTGTATGACCCTTTACCCAGGCTGAGGTTTCCACGGAAACAGAATGTTCCAGAATGTTAATGGACTTGGTCCAAGACCTTCTGTCAATTACCTGACGGAGGTGAGTCATTCAGAGAGAGAGAGCGCGAGATAGTCAGAGTCTCTGACAGACAGAATCTGGAGGAGTTGGAGACAAACACAGGATGTTGTTTGAGAGCGGTGTAGAGGGGGGAGTTCAGCAGGATGGCGGGAGCCGTCAAGGGCTCGTTAATCAGGCCTATGAAGCCCCGAGCACACCTCTCCTCTGCTTGTTATATCAGGCCCTGTTATATGGTCCCTCATCCTGAAGCGTTACTCTGGCTGTCCTTCACTACTACTCCACCTTCACAAATGCTCTAAGCAGTAGGGAAACGTCTTCTCACGGAAACAGGGACTTCCTCCACCCCAACTTCAGATGTGTCACGACCCAAGACACCCTTGGTCAGCCCTTTGGTCTGAGCTTTGCGTAAAGATAGTCGTGTGTGCATGTTTCCGTGTGTGTGTGTAGGTACATGTGTGTCGTGGGCATGCGACGACAGATGTGTACAGTTCTGTCGGCGCCGTCTGTGTATCAATGTGTGGACAAAAGCGAATAGGCTGGCTGTAGTCCAGCTCCAGCTGGGCCGAGCAAGTTTGCCAGTGTTGGAGGACGTATCACCACCCTGGCAGCGACCGCCTCGAGGCTTGGAGGACAGAACAACACACTGAATGGCAACATTGTTATCGCGTTCCAGGAGTTAGTTAATGTGCAAAGGCTCGCGTTATGACATTTAGAGCGTACTCTCACAATTAGCTTGAGCATTCGCAGCCATGGGTAAGAAAGTGCCAGTGTCCACTGGAAATTCAGAGCATTTCACAGAGAAATTCCATTCCATTCATCTCATCACTCTGTTTGTTTCTGATAAGGCAAATGGTGTGGGCACCATCAACTCACTCAAAGGAAACAGTCTAAATAATCAGCTAATAAGTAGCAGTTAATAAGACCCTACTAATTATCACCTTTCCTTCTGGCAATCTGGGAATTGGCGGCCTTTCATTTTGTGCTACTGATACGCATTTGTTTGCACATGTCCATATGTTTATTTGCGTGTGAGTGGCTATTTATGAAGGGGTTGTGTGTTTGTCTATTAATTTATGCTGCATGTTGGTACACACACTTCTCTGTTATTGTCAGATAAATTAACAAGTGAGAGGAGGCACTGGTGTGTTTTTGTTTGTGTGGGCGTAAATGTTTGTGTCCGTGTGTGGGTGCCGATTAAGGCACGAGTTTAATTTGGCCATTTACTTCGGGCCACCCTCGGAGTTGAGCGAATTGCGCTGAGGCGAGTATAACTTATGTTGATTGATGCTTTCCGTGGGCAGGATGTGAAGTTGTCTTCCAACGTGGACCGCTCATTAGGGCCTCTCACGCGTCAGAATCAGCCCACTAGCTGCAACATCACCTCGGAACCAAACTTTCGTACAAACTACCTCATCACCTCCTAGCTAAACCTTCAGACGAACTATAACCTCCCCTCCTAACCAAACCCTCAAACAAATTACAACTTCACTTCCTAATAAAACCTTCAGACAAACTGTAACCTCACATCCTAACTAAACCTTCAGACAAACTGCAACCTCACTTCCTAACAAAACCTTCAGATAAAATACATCACCTCTTAACCAAACCTTAAGAAAAACTACTAGTCAAGTCAAATATATTTGCATCGCACAATTCATATATAGGCAATTCAATGTGCTTTACAAAAGGCATCAGAAACAGGCAGGAAAGAAAATCAACTATGAAAGAAACGATTTTAATTTTAAGAGAAATAAAATGGCTAAGAAGAAAAAATTCAGCAAAAAGCAATCAAGCACGTTTTTGATCTTGATTTAATAGTCAGGCTTGGAGCGATTCTCATCTGCTGCAAGTTGTTGTGTAGTGGCTAAACCCTGCTTCACCTTTTTTTGGTTTTCACTCCGGGAACGATTAAAAGACCTTTTCCGGATGACCTTAGGGGTCTAAAAGGTTCATATTGTATTAGCATGTCAGTCATGCATTTTGGCCTCAAATTATTTTGTGACCTCTAGGTGATTTGCACAAAATAACCCACCGTGTCCTGCTTGACTTTTTCAAGCAGACTGGATAGAAAATAAACTATGAAAACCACTGATAATTTGTGCGACACCATAATTGCACTGTGTAAGATCCTGTCCCTTTCTTTTTCAGCTAAACCGAGTCAAACAGAGTGGGGTGTGAGGGAGCAGCCAAGGGGTTCTGGGTGATAAATGTGCCATGAGCCCTCAGGCCACGCTGCAGGCTGGGTCAATGGCTGGCATGTCACTCAGCGCCCCAGGAAACAAGGCCGGGTCTAGGGCAACAGTTAGTTAGCGGCTCATAAGGTCACCTGCAGCCAGAGAGACACAAACAAAAGCACATGACAGGGAACTAGCCACGGCTACACGATTGTGTCCTGGAGTTTGTTTCTCATTCTAATACTGTGTGTATGTGTGTGTGTGTGTGAAGGTGACTATTGTGTCCATATTTGGGGGTCAGGAAGCAAGGAGGAAGTGTGTTTAGTCAACGATGAGAATAGAGAGGTACAGGTGTGAACTGTGCAGCTGGCAGCTACAAAAGGCCAGAAAGAGCCATGAATACTTGATGGAATTTTCTCATCTCTTTATTTGTTTCACGAGCCTGAAGGAGGAGTTTGTTGTTCTCAGTAGTAAGGAAGTGTTCCACATCTCACAGACACTAGGATTTTGAACGTGGCGGATTAAAACTCCAATTGTGCCTCTTGCTTTGAATTACTGAGGTAGGTAAACTTACCCCTGGGCAAAATTATGTTTTTTAAACAATACAAAGCTCCTGTGCGGTGGTTTAAAATGCCTGATTTCCATAGCTCAGCAAGATTGCAGGGCATTTTCTTGCTAAGGCAATGGAGCTCTTCAAATATGGATGACCCGTTTAAACAACATGTAAAATTAAGCATTTTATGGGTATATTACATTTAGCGTTCTTAGTCACAGGGGTCTCGGCTACCTCATTCGATTCCTCTCTATCTCACATACAGTCAATTTATACACCCCTTTCTGTACCCTCTTCCTTTTCTCTCCAATGTATTCTTTATCTTAACCTTTGCCCTTCGTTTCTCTAAACAATGACATGCATTTAGGATTAGAAATAGGAAGTTATGATGATGGATTTTGGATGGACGTGGCCAGGGACATTAACGCGAGAGTTGTAACGCGAACTGTTCATTATGGGAGGGCATGCATCAGTGTGTATGTATGTCTTGTCTGCGTTCATCTACGAAATATTACTCATACAGGTGTGGGTGTCAAATACGCACAAAGTCAAATACGTTTTCAGTGGGTGTTGGACTCCGCCAGGGCTGCCCCTTGTCACCGGTTCTGTTTGTGATTTTCATGGATAGAATCTCAAGGTGTAGCCGGGGGGAGGAGTGTGTCCAGTTTGGGGATGTCAGAATTGCTTCTCTGCTCTTTGCAGATGATATGGTTCTGTTGGCTTCTTCAGACTGTGACCTTCAGCATGCACTGGAGCGGTTTGCAGCTGAGTGTGAAGCGGTCGGGATGAGAGTCAGCACCTCCAAGTCTGAGGCCATGGTTCTCTGC